>OY754974.1:11424043-11695536 GCA_963576475.1 Molanna angustata | reverse complement strand
ATACCTATGAGTACGTACTTCTGTCTGCTGCATTCTACTTCCACACATACCTAGCATGTGTTTAATGCAGAAAAACTATCCCATCAGGCAGTTAAACACATAAATTTATCATGATAAATATTTTTATTAATGTTTGAGAATTTCTAGAATTTTTTTGAAAACATCAATTTGATATTTTTTATTTATCTATATTTTGTGTGTCTTGACGTCTGTGTGTCCCCCCCCCCTTATAACATTTGATTAGCTCAATGCACAGAGCCCAAAATTTCAGAATATATAAATAGTAATAGGCCTACAAAACTTTTATACTCAGAATTTTGAATTTTCGTTTCAGTCAGGGGTTATCAACTTTTGAATTTTTACTTTATTTTTCCATATATCTCAGAAACCATAAAAGTTAGAACGCTGAAAATTGGTACCACAAATAGAAAAATACATAATCTCAAATAAATTTTTTAAAAATAATTCTTGAGTTTCTCAAACATTTTTTATTAGGAAAAACATTTTTTATGATAAATTTATGTGTTTAACGGCCTATATTTCCAAAGTTTTAAAAAATATCGAAAAAAGCCGAAATACCCCAACTAGATAATTTAATTTTCTATAAAAAATATTAACATTGTAGAAGTACATCTCAATTTCTTTTTAACAATTTTTATTGAAATTGAATTTAGTGACGACTTCGCTTCATACAATTTGTATGATAGTCCCATAGCCATACCATCACTCCATTTCCCTATTTGGGGTAGGCAGAGAGAACCGAATGCCAGACTCCTCTCTCTTGAAATACCTTCCTCGCTTCATTTACGTTCATACATCGTCTCATACACGCTCTTCTATTATTCTTACTTCTAACATCACCATCTTTCAAAATCCCATTTATGTGATCGTGCCAAATTTTTATTGGCCGTCCTCTACTTTTCGTTCCTCTTTTATCAGACTTGTATACTTTTTTTGTTAGACGGTCATCTTTCATTCTTTCTATGTGGCCGAACCACCTTAGGGCATTTATTTTAATCTTACTTACGATATTTCTTTCAATCATACATTCTCGTCTAATATCCTCATTTCTTATTCTATCATACATCGTTTTACCACACATTCGTCTTAGTGACCTCATTTCAACCGAGTTAATTCTACTTTCATGCGTCTTCTGCCATGTCCATGTCTCACTAGCATACATAAGAGTCGGTGCGACGATACCATTGTGTACCGCGAGCTTCGCTTGCCTCGAAATAATTGGGTCTGCCATTACCGGTCTTAATGCACCGTTCACTCTATTACCTGCCGTTACTCTCCTTTCAATATCTTTTTCCAATCTTCCATCACGCTGAAACATGCTTCCTAAGTATGGTATGGTAGTCGTCTATACACATTACACAATATATTATGTAAGAAGACCTTATAGTTTGTTACTTTATCTCCAAACATACATACATACCATCAGGCTGTTTTCATATTCCGGGTTGGAAAAGAGGACTGATCTCCATACTGTCCACGTATTTGGATGGTAAAATCATGACAATAGCCATGTGATCAATAACATCAGGTATTTTTTTTTTCATGAATGCGGGTTTGTTATTTAAAAATACGCACTTACATCATTTAATTTCCGAAACTGAAAGTTTATTGGGTAAGAAATATTCTGCACTAAGTTATTTTTAAAGTTTATTTTTAAAAATTATTTTTATGCACAACAGATATTTAATGTATTTTAAACTCAAGGAGACAAGTCCCGTCAATCGGTGAAATCAAAACCCTCACGATTACCCATATCAAGGATATCATTTTCATGTGGATTCTATAATATCTTAAGATATCTAATATAATTATATCCAGGATTTCACTTCTTGGCCGGACTTGCCCCTGATCTAGTCGTATTTGCCAAATCTTTTTATAAATATCTTAACATTATGTAGTGCGATGATCTGCACATATGTATAATATAGAGATATTAAAAATAAACATTGCGCACAGACAATTAAAAAGTAATTGTAGTGTATGTAACTCACACTACATTAGTACTGAATAGTTCAATGATCTATACTTAAAATAATGTAAGAGATATTAAAACTAAACATTCACACAAACAATTAAAAAGTTAATTAAGTGTACATAACTCTTAACATAATGAAAGATATATTAAAACTAAACATTCCGCACAAACAATTAAAAAGTAACTTACTCCAAGTACTAATTTGTTCAATGATCTGCACTAAGTATATAGAGATACATTGAAGTCTAAAATGTTTTACTATAGTCTAACTACTTTTACTGAAGTCTAAAATGTATACTTTTTGAGTGATTTAAGTCTAACCTTTGTATCTTAATTGAAATAAAATCATCAAAATATACACAAAATAATTGAAAAATATTTGTTTTTCGTAAACATTTTTATGTTAAATTATTTATTAAAATATATACGTAAAACAATAATTATTTTCTTCTGCCAAATATTTTGCACAAAATGATTCAATATTATCTGCAATGTATACCTACTAAGTATGTCGTATATGCCATTTAGAAAAAATAATTGATAGTGTATTTTTTAACTTATTGGGTGTATCGTAATTGTTTAAAATGTAGAAAACGATAACTATATTAAAGTAACCTCGAGGGAATTTATTATAATATGGTGCATGAGTTAGTAATTCAGTTTTAATAATGTATTTCGTAATATTTAGAATTAAAGGTTGTTCTTTCAAAATAATTGTCTTAAGTCTATCATTATTTTCTTTTTACGGTGCCACTATTTTTACGACCGGAATTGGCGGGAAAAGCGTTTTCCCGCCAAAAAGTGTCTATTTACACGACAAATTTTCTGACGTCGTCTATGTTTTTAGGTCATTTATAACCATAGAAAGCGCAGATAAATCAAAATACAAAAATATTTTTATTGTCATTTTTTCAATGGTCATAAAAATGCATCATGGAAACCAACTTGAAGAAAAAATAAATAATATAGGCATCTCATTACATTTACTTAATTTTATAAATCATTTTTTTATCGAGATCTACAATTATAACAAAGTATAAACAAAGGTAAATTTTTTATAACTTGAATGCGTTTTTTGTGGTTATTTTTGGTTTTCGTCTATGGTTGAGTCGTGTAAATAGTCGTAGCCTTCTTTTTAATAATAGATATTCTTCATTTTGAGATGTGGATAATATGTTCATCTGATTTTTAGCGCAATAATCCGTGACATTAAATTTGAGCTAAAAATATCTAATTATTGCGTAATCTTGGTGTTAAAACCTAAGTATATTTTATAGACAGAAAATATAAGGCCCTTACTAGGCGAAACGCGTCCTAATAATAAGAATTAAATTCATATTTATTTATTTATCTTTTTGTACATAATATAAACAAATATAAAGCACACTAGCGGGCTTATTGCCATTAGGCAATTTTTTCCAAGCAACCAGATTGACAGAATTATATATGTACCTACATCAACAAAAAATATAAGCTAAAAAAGAACAAAGAAAATATACATAACACCAAGATAAACAATAAAAAAAATAAAATAATAGCATAACAAAAAAAAAGGATTGGGAAAGAACAAGAAGAGGAAACCGAGATCAGGTGTCAAGGGGTAAATACTCCTTCTTTAGTAAATATTACGTAGCAAAGGGAAGGAAGGAAAAGGAGAGGGATCAGGTATTTTCGGAGAGATATCCCTGCTTTAGTCTTTTCTTGAAAATGGAAAGCGAGTTTGACGAAGAATTTAGTGACGACATTGCTTCATACAATTTGTATGGAAGTAGCCTACTCACAATATATAAGAAGACTTAATAATTTGATACTAATCTCCCAACATACATACATACCATCATGCTGTTTTCATATTCTGGGTAGGATCAAAGGACTGACCTCCATACTATCCTATCTTGACATACATACCTAGGTACATGTGTTGTATAGAAAACCAAATATCTTAAAATATTAAATAATTTGTATTTATGGGTTTATAGTTTGGTACTTACCTATTCTTCAACTGTACATACTATCACTATCGACAGTTGGATCTCATGTGTTACATGCAACTAGTATAAAAAACAAAATATCTTAAAATATTCAATAATTTGGATTAATGAATTTATAGTTTGGTACTTATTCTTCAACTATACATACTATCGCTATCGACAGTTGGATCTCGTGTGTTTCATGCAACTAGTTTTATAATAGTCAAGATTTCAATCGAATATTGATTTTCGTTCAGTGTGTTAGTTTCTTTAAAAATGATCAAATTTATAATAGTCGAGGTATCCATCGAATATTGATATTCATTTTCGTTCAGTGTTTTAGTTCCTAAATATTGATCCAACCATCAATTTGTTTAAAAGAACTTTGTTCTCTTAACATATCGACAATGTTTCAAGCCAGGATACGCGATATTTGTATGTAGGGTCTATATTTTTTACGGTTTTTCCAACTTCAAAGTCAAATAGTAAAACCGGAGCCCATATTCGGACGATAGACACTCTGATTATTGATTATGTACCACAATCAGAAGCATAGGCGGCTCGAGATTGAAATTATCTGCAGTTCATTTTTACATAAACATAATATGTAGGTATCATGTTTATAAATTTATTTAAAATTATTTCTCACGTAACTCTTGCTTATCGGGGCTGGAAACACTAGGTAAATAAATTAGATGAAATTGTCGAATAGCAATGAAATGGCCACATGCGCAGGGTGCAAGGAAGTATTTATTATTATTTTTATATTTATATATTTTTTCAATGGCGAGCCTTTGAATTTTGTTTTATTCTATTATTTATTTTGGAAGAAATAATGTTTGGGTACATATTAAATTTATATGATGTACCTAGTACGTAAGTACTTCATCTAATAAATAGTGACATTAAACAAAGTAGGTACCTATGTAGTGTGTTTTATATAATATTTAAATAATGAATTTCCCCAACATTTTTTAACACAAAATTATCTTTTGACTAAATATATCACAACAAAAAAATCAAATAAAAACTTTTGTTATTTGTATAATATACGAGTTCTTCAAAATATATAAAAGATTCATAAAATCCTAGATGTTATACTCCCGGTTGATATCTATATGAAAATTAAAAAAAAAGTTCAACGCTCTTAAATTTGTGCATGCCTTTCGATTACAAGATTGTATAAAACTCTAGGATAGAGGAGATCAAATGTTTGTTGGTGTAACATCGTTGAAAAAACATTGAGATGGTCTTATGTTATAATAATGTAGTTTTCTTCAAAACTGCGTATAAAAACACCGTTGGACTCAACAGTAAGCTGTCAATAAATTGAACAATAATTCACAATATGATTCTAAACATCGTAGGTATTTAAAAAAACATAGTTGTTAAATTGATAATATCAGTCCATCGACATTGAAATAAACATCCCTATAATATAGAACGAGCAATTTAATTGATATATTTTTTTTTATATCCTTATTGATATTACAAAAGATGTTTTTAATTTTACTCTGACACTAATGAACATTTGGACAAAGTTTACTTCCATATTATCTGTGATTTGGACAAACTTCACAATCACACCACAGATGTTTGTCATAACATTGTACGTAAGTTAATGTAAAATAATCCTTACAAATAATAAGTAAAATGTTGTTATTACGCATGTTGATGTTAACTCATTATGGACAGTATTGTCTTCAATACGCATGTCTGGAGCAAAGCACGGACCGGGACAGTGTTCTGTCCTTTTCTAACACATACCAATGAAGCGCTATCTGTGTCGCTCACAATCACAGATCGGCAAAATTTCGTATTAGTATGAGATAATATGTAGAAAAATTACGTTCATATAAATTATGCACACAATCCTATAATATACGAATTTTGGCGCTATATACAAACACGCATCTACTAACAAAGTTACTAGGTACCATTATAACGTATTTTTGCAAGTGTTTTGAATAAGTTTTTTTGATATAATATATATTTATTAATTTTAGAATGCAGTGTAGTGCACTTATGTACACACTAAGAATCGCCTGTGTACAGAAGGCGTAGTAATAAAGCTAGAACAAATGGACGTGAAAACTATATAAAATATACGAAATATATAAAATATCGAAAAATATACACATGGACGCAAGTATGATGTCAATTATGCATAGGAAAGTTTTTTAATATACACCGGAAGTAGTAATAAAGATAGAAAAATGGACGTGAAAACTATATGAAGAAATATATAAAATATACAAAAAATATACACCGGACGCAGTAATAAAGATAAAAAAATGGACGTGAAAACTATAGGAAGATATTTGTAAAATATACAAAAAATATACACATGGACGCAAGTATGAAAATGACGTGTCAAACGTACCAAAATAGGATAAAACTGAATATTTATATTTTTCAATTTACAAGAAAAACCTTATGGCTACAATGATTGTGAGCAACAAATAGCTCTAAATTCACTGACATAAACCTAAAATAATAAGTAGAAGTGGTGGACGCCGATCTGTCGGATATTTGGCGGACGCAAAAAATGTAGTGGGATCTATATATATATATATATATATATATATATATACATATATATATATATATATATATATATATATATATATATATATATATATATATATATATATATATATATATATATATATATATATATATATATATATATATATATATATATATATATATATATATATATATATATATATATATATATATATATATATATATATATATATATATATATATATATATATATATATATATATATATATATATATATATATATATATATATATATATATATATATATATATATATATATATATATATATATATATATATATATATATATCCCACTACACTTTTTGCGTCCGCCAAATATCCGACAGATCGGCGTCCACCACTTCTACTTATTATTTTAGGTTTATCTCAGTGAATTTAGCGTTATTTGTAGCTCACAATCATTGTAGGCATAAGGTTTTTCTAATAAATTTAAAAATATAATTATTCACTTTTATCCTGTTTTGGTACGTTTGACACGTCATTCATACTTGCGTCCATTTGTATATTTTTTGTATATTTTATATATGTCTTCCTATAGTTTTCACGTCAATTTTTTTATCTTTATTACTGCTTCCGGTGTATATTTTTTGTATATTTTATATATATCTTCCTATATTTTTCACGTCCATTTTTGTATCTTTATTACAGCGTCCGGTGTATATTTTATGTATATTTTATATATTTCTTCATATAGTTTTCACGTCCTATTTTTCTATCTTTATTACTACTTTCGGTGTATATTAAAAAACTTTCCTACGCATAATTGAAATCGTATTTGCGTCCATGTGTATATTTTTCGATATTTTATATATTTCGTATATTTTATATAGTTTTCACGTCCATTTGTTGTAGCTTTATTACTACGCCGACCGCCGTGGCACAGTTGGTAAGCCGTTCGGTTTCTATGCGGGCGTCCTGGGTTCGAATCCCAGCAGAGGAGAAATTTATTTAAATTCATTTCTCCCGCAAATATTGCTATTGTATATTTCTAACGTGGTTAAATCTTCGGCTTCGCCCAAAATCACACCTTCGGAGACTTGAAATCATAGATAAAATCCTATTTAGGATAATACTTATACAATCCTGATTTCGGTGAAAAAATAATAATTTACAATCGTATTTATTTTCTTATGAATCACGATGTAATACTAATGATAGTACCTACTTAGGTACATATTTCACTACGTACAATAAAATATATTATAGGCATAGAAAATAATCAGTCACCAAGCTTTAAAATATTCTTTTACCCTTTATATTAATTTAATTATTAATATAGATGCCGGTGTGTCAAAAAAATGCGCAAGTCGAGCTTCTTTTACAGGATATTGCGTACCCGCTCACCTGCCGATGGTTACCCCACATTGTGTGGATCGCATTGAGGATCAATCCATGATAGTGTACAGTATAATACCAATGATTAACAATAAAATGAATGAGTTTGTTAATAATTTATTTATTTACACAAGGTACAAAAGAATATCACAATTAAACAACAATAGTATAAAACATTCATTTCGAAATGAGTGATGTATACTAATCAATATCACATACCTATTAAATAATGATGGACGACAATACATATATTTTTACTAGTTGCATGTAACTCATGAGATCCAACTGTCGATAGCGATAGTATGTATAGTTGAAGAATAAGTACCAAACTATAAACACTTAAATCCAAATTATTAAATATTTTAAGATATTTTGTTTTCTATACAACACATGTAGGTATGTTTGTCAAGATAGGAGAGTGTGAAGGTCAGTCCTTTTCTCCTACTCGGAATATGAAAACAGCATGATGGTATGTGTGTATGTTCGGAGATTTAAGTATTAAAATGTTAAGTCTACTTACATATATGTAATTATTGTGTATAGGCGACTGCCATAGAAATCGTATGAAGCAATGTCGTCACTAAATTCAATTTATGTAAATTTGAGATGTACAACTACAATGTTACTATGTTTTATAGAAAATTAGATTATCTATTTGGATTGTTTCGGTTTTTTTCGATATTATTAAAAACTAAGGAAATATAGGCAGTTAAACACATAAATTTAAAAAAATGTTTTTCTTAATAAAAAATGTTTGAGAAACTCTGGAATTTTTTTGAAAAAACTCGTTTGAGATTTTGTATTTGTCTATGTTCGTACCAATTTTCGTTCAAGCTTTTATGGTTTCTGAGATATATGGAAAAATAAAGTAAAAATTCAAAAGTTGATAACCCCTGACTGAAACAAAAATTCAAAATTCTGTTTATGTATTCTTAATATTTCAATTATGTAGCTAGAAGTGGACTTGTTATTAAAATTGTGATAAAATTGTCCTTACTTAAAACAGGATTTACTCCTAGTTAGATAGACAAAGATTTATTTATTTATTTATATTTATTTATACATCTTTTTGTACATAATATAAACAAATATAATTGTACACTGGCGGGCTTATTGCCATTAGGCAATTCTTCCAACCAACCAGATTACAAAGTATGACAACATTGTGTATGTACAACAGCAAATAAAAAAGAGTAAAAGAAATCAAAGAAAATACGTATAACACTTAAATACTATTAAAACAAAAAAATAAATTATAAGTCATAGCAAGAAAAAGGATATGGTAAGGACAGGAGAGGAAATCGGGATCAGGTGTTCAAGGATAAATATTCCTTCTTTAGTTTTTTCTTGAAAATACTAAGTGAGTTAGACGACGCAATATCCGGACTAAGGCTATTCCATAATCTAGCTGATTGTACTTATTGGAGGAACTAAAAAACATGGTACTTCCCAAAAACTATTTTATTTTATATTATTTTTATTTTACAAATTAAATTAAAAGATATAACTTTGTATTAACCACGTTTTTTGGTTGAAACGATGCGACCGGTTTCGGAACTAACCGTTCCCTCATCAGGCTAACTTTCAACTGAAACAGAATGTGACGACGTGCTTACAAGAAATCTATGGGGGCGGAGGTAGAGATAGGGTGGGGGTACTTAGGGTTGGGTCTTGTGCAGGGTGGGTCCGATTGGCTGAAGGATTAGAAGTAAAAGGAAACATATTTAATGATGGACTGAAAGATAAATTTAACTGATTGTTTATTATGTTCTGTTTTGAATTAATACACTTTTTAATTTCTAGCGACTCTAAATTATCAAGACGGAGACCTACTTTGTTGACGTGTAAAATTTTTGTTCCCGATTGCATATTAAATTGATGATCATTAAGTACTAAGTGTTCTGCGAATTCCGAAAAATTATCATTGTTTATACATCTAATATGTTCTTTTACTCTAGTCTCAAATTTCCGTCCTGTTTTTCCTATGTAGACTGCAGAGCAGTCTCCACATATCAGTTGGTATACGCCGGAGTTTTCCATTTTATTATCTTTATCTTTGGAATTCATTAAATGAATTCCAAAGATAAAGATAATAAAATGGAAAACTCCGGCGTATACCAACTGACATGTGGAGACTGCTCTGCAGTCTACATAGGAAAAACAGGACGGAAATTTGAGACTAGAGTAAAAGAACATATTAGATGTATAAACAATGATAATTTTTCGGAATTCGCAGAACACTTAGTACTTAATGATCATCAATTTAATATGCAATCGGGAACAAAAATTTTACACGTCAACAAAGTAGGTCTCCGTCTTGATAATTTAGAGTCGCTAGAAATTAAAAAGTGTATTAATTCAAAACAGAACATAATAAACAATCAGTTAAATTTATCTTTCAGTCCATTATTAAATATGTTTCCTTTTACTTCTAATCCTTCAGCCAATCGGACCCACCCTGCACAAGACTCAACCCTAAGTACCCCCACCCTACCTCTACCTCCGCCCCCATAGATTTCTTGTAAGCACGTCGTCACATTCTGTTTCAGTTGAAAGTTAGCCTGATGAGGGAACGGTTAGTTCCGAAACCGGTCGCATCGTTTCAACCAAAAAACGTGGTTAATACAAAGATATATCTTTAAATTTAATTTGTTAAATATGAACCACAAAGTTAACATTCAAACATTTGAAAATATTATTTTTATTTTATTTTATACACAATAAATCATAAATTGCATGTTCTAAAAACCTTAGTTCCTGTATGTATCTTGTTATGGAAAATAAATGAATATTATTATTATTATTATATTATTATAACAAAGTTCTCTTAAACAATAATAATAATAATATTCATTTATTTTCCATAACAAGATACATACAGGAACTAAGGTTTTTAGAACATGCAATTTATGATTTATTGTGTATAAAATAAAATAAAAATAATATAAAATAAAATAGTTGTTGGGAAGTACCATGTTTTTTAGTTCCTCCAATAAATCTTTGTCTATCTAACTAGGAGTAATTCCTGTTTTAAGTAAGGACAATTTTATCACAATTTTAATAACAAGTCCACTTCTAGCTACATAATTGAAATATTGAAATTAAATAAGAAGAATTATACTCATAGTAAGTAATGAAAAAATATCCTAGTTTGAAAGCAATCAATAAACAAATAAATAAGTGAACACTTCATAGCAATGAAAGAAATTAATAAAGCAACCAAAAACAAATCATAGGTCAACAAACAAATCAGTATACAATAGTATAATACAAGTAATAAGTAAACACATTAAAGCATTAAAAAAATTAAAAAATTAAGCAATCAATAAACCTTCATTGGTCAACAAAACAATTCAATATGCAATAATTATAATACAAATAAAAAGCAAACAATTTAAACAATGAGATAACAATATGATAAATTAGTATAAGTAAAAGTAAAGTAAAAGTCCTCAGGCAATGAAAACAAATCGACAGTTGAATATATGTAATTAAGATAAACGCAAAAAAACAATAAGAAACTAGTTGCATGTAATACATGAGATCCAACTGTCGATAACGATAGTATGTTATTAGTTGAAGAATAAGTACCAAACTATAAACCCATAAATCCAAATTATTGAATATTTTAAGATATTTTGTTTTCTATACAACAGATGTAGGTATGTATGTCTAGATAGGACAGTATGGAGGTCAGTCCTTTTTTCTAACCAGAATATGAAAACAGCATGATGGTATGATGGACGATATTATATAGAATATGATATTTGCTGCGAAGCCTCTAAGTTTGTGTTTTTTGCATGCAATAAGTCCACTATGGTATACAAAATGTTCCTAATACGCGCATCTTGGCTTAGTACTGTCGATATGTTTAGATAAATAAATTTTCTTAAACAAATCGACAGTTGGATTACATAAACATCAACATTATACACAGTTAGTACAACATCTGCCGGGTTTGTAATATTTTTAAATTTTGTTGAAAGTATCATTAACAGATTTTTAATTATCTCAATAGAGACGAAGTTGGAATATTTATTGTAGGAGAACCGGGAAATCAAGGCACCTACAGGGCTTAAATATCTTTGACTCCCGACAGAAAAAAATCCAATGTTTGCGCATATGCAATAATAAAAATATTCGAAAGTATCATTATTATTTATTTTCTTCGCAAATACACGATACTGTGGTGGGTTCGAAAGAGAATGTGTAACAAGAGTTAAGTAATACGATCGCTAATCAATGTGTTATCTGATCTGCGTGACGAACGGGAAGTCTATAATACAAGCCTAAATCCCTTTTACGGAAGTGTAAAAATTATGATTACCACTAACAAATTTCTATTTAAGCCGGGACGCGGCCAATCTATGGTTTGAAAAAAGGTAAAGTAATTATACTCACTCCTCAAAAATTCACTGAAAACCAATGATTTAAATAATATACGGAGTAAATGAAATGACCCTTGACTTGTCACGAACAAATACGCGGCCGTCGATACAAATATTACATAGACCAAGATAGGACTCGCGATTTTTTATTTAACACTAGTATCATTCATTCATTCATTCATTCATTCATACCATCACGGCATATCCCACAATGTGGGGTAACCAGCGAAATGTGTGCGGGTGTGCATTGCCTTATAAAAGGGAGCACAACATATCTGTGTATACCCACACACCAGTCTCGTCTAACCTAAAAAGGCACTATATTCAGAATGGGTGGTGAACCTCATTGCTGAACTATGTGAGATGTTATTGTTGCCTGTTGTATTTTTGATTACCCGGCTCTTACGGGACACTCGAAAACAATAATAGAAAAGAGTGGAAGCACTATTCTAAGCCGGTGTCTCACAGCTGAGTATACAAATTAAGAAAATATTCAAAATTATTTCGTTAATAACATAAGTTATTTATAAAAATAAAATAGAGCAAATTACTTAGGCAGGAAACAAGTGCAAAATATATAAAGTATACAAATTATATACATACACATATTTATTTACAAAACATCAATAAGTTTACATGAATCAGCAGACTGACAGCGGTCCTACCAAATAAGGTTTATTTAACAGGATAATTTTTAAAATCAACGACGTAAATGTTATATATTCTCTTTGAACACTAGTTGCATGTAACACATGAGATCCAACTGTCGATAGCGATAGCATGTATAGTTGAATAATAAGTACCAAACTATAGACCCTTAGATTATATATAATTCTATGTATAAACCCATAAATCCAAATTATTGAATAATTTTAAGATATTTTTTATACAACACATGTAGGTAAGTATGTCAAGATAGGATAGTATGGAGGTCAGTCCTTTTGTCCTACCCAGAGAATGAAAACAGCATAATGGTATGTATGTATGTTTGGAGATTAATTATCAAACTATTAAGTTTTCTTTGATATCGTGGTATAGGTGACTGCCATACAAGTTGTATGAAGCGATGTCGTCACTAAATTCAATATTTATAAAATATTGTTAAAAAAAATAAGATAGACTACTACAATGCTAATATTATTTATAGAAAATTATATTATCTAGTTAGGGTAAATCGACTTTTTTCGATATTTTAAAAACTTTGGAAATATAGGCAGTTAAACACATAAATTTATAATAAAAAAAATATTTTTTACCACACACAGACACACGAAATGTTCTAAAATAAATAAAACTAGTAGCATGTCCAACTGTCGATAGCGATAGTTGAAGAATAAGTAGGTACCAAAATATAAACACTTAAATCGAAATTATAGAATATTTTAAGATATTTTGTTATCTTTACAACACATGTAGGTATGTATGTCAAGATAGGACAGTATGGAGGTCAGTCCTTTTTTCTACCCAGAATATGAAAACAGCATGATGGTATGTATGTTTGGAGATGAAGTATCAAATTATTGAGTCTTCTTAGATATTGTGTAGATATTGTGTAGGTACCATACAAATTGTATGAAGCAATGTCGTCACTAAATTCAATATATATAAAATATTGTTAAAAAAAATTCAGATACACTACTACATACAAATATTATTTATAGAAAATTATATAATCTAGTTGGGGTATTTCGACTTTTTTCGATATTTTTATTTAGACCCTACATACAATTCTCGCGTATCCGCTTGAAACATTGTCGATATGTTAAGAGAACAAAATTCTTTTGAACAAATCGACAGTTGAATCAATATTAAAGAACTAAAACACTGAACGAAAATCAATATTCGATTGAAATCTTGACTATTATAAAACTAGTTACATGTAACACATGAGATCCAATTGTCGATAGCGATAGTATGTATAGTTGAAAAATAGGAAGTACCAAACTATAAAATCATTAATCGAAATTATTGAATATTTTAAGATATTTTGTTTTCTATACAACACATGTAGGTATGTATGTATGTTAGATAGGACAGTATGGAAGTCAGTCCTTTTCTCCGACCCGGAATATGAAAACAGCATGATGGTTTGTATGTATGTTTGGAGATTAATAAAATATATTATAGGCATCGAAAATAAACAGTCACCAAGCTTTAAAATATTCTCATATCATTTATATTAATTTAATGGATGGATGGGTCGATGGCAGAGCGGCTAGCGCGCTGGGCTGGTAATCCAGTGGTCGCGAGTTCGAATCCTGTCTCGACCGATTTCGTTTACCTATAGCACATGCATTTATTTGATTTTTTTAGGGAACGTAGGAAGATGTATATGTACTTGTTTAACAAGGACATATTCATTTTTTATATTTAAAAAAAAATATAGTAATAAAGATGCCGGTGTGTCGACAAAAATGCGCATGGCATGCTTTTTTATAGGATAATGCACACCCGTTCACCTGCCGATGGTTACCCCACATTGTGTGGAACGCAGTGAGGATCGATCCATGATAGTGTACAGTATGATACCAATGATTAACAATAAAATGAATGAGTTTGTTAATTTTTATTTATTTACATAAGGTACTAAAAATATAATAATTAAACAATAATAGTAGGTATTCAACAATCATTTCGAAATGAATGTTGTGTACTATTCAATATCATATTCTAAATAATGATAGACGACAATTTATTTATTAAATAACTGTAACACTGAAAGATAATTAATATCAATATGTTAAGTTAATTTTTTAATCAACAGATATACATATTTAGAAAATAAAACACTGAACGAAAACCAATATTAACATACGATTGAAACCTCGACTATTTTATATTATGAACATTCGATTGAAACCTTGAACAACTTAGGAACTCAAACACTGAACGAAAATGAATATAAACATTCGATTGAAAACTCGTCTATTATAAAACTAGTTGCATGTAACACATGAGATCCAACTGTCGACAGCGATAGTATGTATAGTTGAAGAATAAGTACCAAACCCATAAATACAAATTATTTATTATTTTATGATATTTAGTTTTCTATACAACACATGTACCTAGGTAGTCAAGATAGGATAGTATGGAGGTCAGTCTTTTTTTCCTACCCGGAATATGAAAACAGCATGATGGTATATGTATATTGTATGTTTAGAGATGAAGTATCAAACTATTAAGTCTTCTTTGATATTGTGTATAGGTGACTACCATACAAATTGTATGAAGCGATGTCGTCACTAAATTCAATTTTTATAAAAATTGTTAAAAAAAATTTGAGATGTACTGCTACAATGTTCATATTTTTTATATAAAATTAAATTATCTAGTTGGGGTGTTTCGGCTTTTTTCGATATTTTAAAAATAAATGGAAATATAGGCAGTTAAACTCATAAATTTATCATAAAAAAAATACTTTTCTTAATAAAAAATGTTTGAGAAACCCTGGAATTTTTTTGAAAAAGCAAATTTGAGATTTTGTATTTGTCTATGTTTATACCAATTTTCAGCGTTCTAGCTTTTATGGTTTCTGAGATATAGGGAAAAATAAAATAAAAATTCAAAAGTTGATAACCCCTGACTGAAACAAAAATTCAAAATTCCGAGTATTAAAGTTTTGTAGGCCTGTAACTGTTTATATATTCTGAAATTTTAGGCTCTGTAAATTTGGCGGATCAAAAGTTATAAGGGGGACACACACACACACACACAGACATACACACACACACACACACACACACACACACACACACACACACACACACACACACACACACACACACACACACACACACACACACACACACACACACACACACATACACAGACACACACACAGACACACGAAATGTTCTACTCCGAATTCTGAGTAAATCCGTGTATCGAACATATATGCTGCGAAGCCTCTAAGTTGGTGTTTTTTGACTTCAAAGTTGGAAAAGCCGTGAAAAAAGTAGACCTCTCCATACAATTCTCGCGTATTCTGGCTTGATACATTGTCGATATGTTAAGAGAACAAAGTTCTCCTGAACAAATCGACAGTTGGATAAGATGATTTTTTAACCAACAGATTTTTAAAATTAGTTGCATGTAACACATGAGATCCAACTGTCGATAGCGATAGTATGTATAGTTGAAGAATAAGTATCAAACTATAAACCCATAAATATAAATTGTTTAATATTAATTTAAAGATATTTGGTTTTCTATACAACACATTACCTAGGTATTTATTTATTTATTTAGGGACAAATACAGTCTTAAAATACTAAAATAGTATAATACACTATAAAATAAAAATAAACAGACCAATTACATATGTTCACAGATATTAAATATGAAACATTTTAAACATCATTAATTTAAATATAACTGAGATGTATGTTTGCCTGTGACGGGAAAGGAAGGGAAGAGAAAAAAAAGGATGGGAAAAGGATTGTGACAGTTAAATTATGTATGTATGTCAAGATAGGATAGTATGGAGGTGAGTCCTTTGATCCTACCCAGAATATGAAAACAGCATGATGGTATGTATGTATGTTTGGAGATTAGTATCAAACAATTAAGTCTTCTTAGATATTGTGTGTAGGCGACTGCCATACAAATTGTATGAAGGAATGTCGTCACTAAATTCAATTTTTATAAAAATTGTTAAAAAGAATTTGAGGTATGTGCTAATACAATGGTTATATTTTTTATAGAAAATAAAATTATCTAGTTGGGGTGTTTCGGTTTTTTCAATGTTTTTAAAAAAAATTGGAAATATAGGCAGTTAAACTCATAAATTTTTCATAAAAAAATATTTTTCTTATTAAAAAATGTTTGAGAAACCCTGGATTTTTTTTAAATACTCATTTGATATTTTGTGTTTGTCTATATTTATACCAATTTTCAGCGTTCTAGCTTTTATGGTTTCTGAGATATATGGAAAAATATACCAAAATTTCAAAAGTTTATAACCCCTGACTGAAACAAAAATTCAAAATTCTAAGTATAAAAGTTTTGTAGGCCTATAACTTTTTATATATTCTGAAATTTTGGGCTCTGTTAATTGAGCGGATCAAAAGTTATAAGAGGGGACGGACACATAGACACAAAACTCACATAAAATGTTCTACTCCGTATTCTGAGTAAATCCATGTAATGGAACATATATGCTGCGAGGCCTCTAGTTGATGTTATTAGCATGCAAAAAGTCCACTACGCCATAAAAAATGTTCTTTCGTACACGCATATTGGCTTAATAAGGACGATTCATTCAGAGAATTGAATTCTCATGAACGAATCGACAGTTGGAAAATTAAATTATCTAGTTGGGGTTTTTCGGTTTTTTTCGATATTCAAAAAAATGGAAACATAGGCAGTTAAACTCATAAATTTATCATAAAAAAAATATTTTTCTTTACAAAAAATGTTTGAGAAACCCTGGAATTTTTTTGAAAAAACTCATTTTAGATTTTGTATATGTCTATGTTTATTCCAATTTTCAGTGTTCTAGCTTTTATGGTTTCTGAGATATATGGAAATTTTCTATAAAAAATATTAACATTGCAATAGTAAGTAAGTAGGTACGCGCATCAGAGTAACAATAAACAAATTGATAGTTTTATGAACTATGTAAAAATAAAAGTAAGTAGGTACGCGCATGAGAGAGTAACAATAATCAAATCAACATATAGTATGAACTTTGTAAAACTGAAAGTAAGTAGGTACGCGCACGAGAGAGAGAGTAGGTATCAATACATATATCGACAGTTGTATGAAGTCGTAAAAATAAAAGTAAGTAGGTACGCGCTTTTTCAAGGCAATATTTAAAATGCGTTGAATTGTATTCATTTTATCGCGAAGGTCACAGAGACACGGTAGAACAGTATTGAGTGCAGAAGCAAGACGATCGGAGCCATATATATAAATCAACTTCAAAATATACTCCGAACAAATCTCCGTGCGGCCAAGGTCAACATGTAATATTTTGCCGCTGATGCAAAACGATCGGTGGCTTAGTAAAAATATACACCTTCAAAATATACACTGAACAAATCTCCGTGCGGCCAATGGTTGAACTAATAATATTCATTTTAAGATATTTTGATATTTTTTTTGCTTCCATGTAAATTTTTGCCAGTTGATTCTCTATGGTATAAGCAACAGAATGGTAGTTTTTGGCGTGAAAATTATATATATATATATATATATATATATATATATATATATATATATATATATATATATATATATATATATATATATATATATATATATATATATATATATATATATATATATATATATATATATATATATATATATATATATATATATATATATATATATATATATATATATATATATATATATATATATATATATATATATATATATATATAGAGAGAGAGAGAGAGAGAGAGAGAGAGAGAGAGAGAGAGAGAGAGTGAGAGAGATAGGGAGGGATGGAGAGAGAGAGAGAGAGAAATCAGCATGATGGTTCTTTATGTATGTTTTAAGATTAAGTATCAAACTATTAAGACTTCTTAAACATTGTGTATAGGCGTTTGCCATACAAATTCCATGAAGCGATGTCGTCATTAAATTCAATTTTTATAAAAATTGTTAAAAAAAATTCAGATGTGCTAATACAATGTTAATAATTTTTATAGAAAATTAAATTATATAGTTGGGGTGTTTCGGCTTTTTTCGATATTTTAAAAAAAATTGGAAATATAAGCAGTTAAACTCATAAATTTCTCATAAAAAAAATATTTTTCTTAATAAAAATTGTTTGAGAAACCTTGGAATTTTTTTAAAAAAATTCATTTGTGATTTTGAATTTGTCTATATTTATATCAATTTTTAGCGTTCTTGCTTTTACGGTTTCTGAGATATATGAATAAAATAAATCAAAATTTCAAATGTTGATAACCCCTGACTGAAACAAAAATTCACAATTCTGAGTATAAAAGTTTTGTAGGCCTATAACTGTTTATATATTCTGAAAATTTGGGCTCTGTAAATTGAGCGGATCAAAAGTTATAAGGGGGGACAGACAGACACACACACACAGACAGTCACACACACAGACACACACACACACACACACAAAACTCACACAAAATGTTCTACTCCAAATTCTGAGTAAATCCATGTACTGGAACATATATGCTGCGAGGCCTCTAGTTGGTATTATTAGCATGCAAAAAGTCCACTACACCATACAAAATTTTCCTTCGTACACGCATCTTGGCTTAATAATGTCGATTCATTAAGAGAATTGAATTCTCATGAACGAATCGAAAGTTGGAAAATTAAATGATGCATTTGTAACATATGTATTTGTAAAAGAAAAAAGCAAACAATAAAAAAAACAAGAGAAAAATCAAAAACATTGACTTACATTATGGGCCGTTTTATTTAGTTAACTTTTTATTCTACGTAATCGCTTAACAAAATAACTTTTTAAGTAGTCTTTCATGTATTTGTCTTAAGGAAAAAATATCGATTTTTGGTACTCGTACAATTTAAGTGAACTTTTCAACATGATCCTCTAATACAAGGCAAATTTTCAAGTTTTCTTTTACAAATACATATGTTACATATGCATCATTTAATTTTTTATAATAAATTTTCGAAATGTGCACCATTATTAGCTATGCATAGCCTACATCTTCTCAAAAAGTCGCTCTTCAGTTTGTTGAATGCTTCTTCATTTCCGTTAATCATAATTTGTGCCTGAGCCAATTTTTGTCGTAATTCCTCAATTGAATTGTATTCACTTTTGTATACTAACTCTTTGGAATAACCCCAAATACAAAAATCCACAGGATTTAAATCTGGGGATCTTGGGGGCCAGACTATGGGCCAGACGCTAAACTACTGAAAAATAATCGAACTAAAAAAAAAGAAATTTTTGTTTTTACTTCTTTATTTGAATTTTTTATTATTTGAATAAAGTAGGTACCACAATAAATACGATTGAATACAACAAACAATTTATAAACAATTTATATTACCCATTTAACAAGTCTCTGTCTTAAGTAAAAAATATCGATTTTTGGTACTCGTACAATTTAAGTGAATTTTTCAACATGATCCTCTAATACAAGGCGAATTAAATTTGCAGAGCTAGCTCTCTATGAATGGTAGTAGTTTTTAAGATAACTTGTGGAAAAAAAAGTTATGTGAAATTATTGTTCCAAGAGCCCTTGAAAAGTTAGTGGAAAATTGAGGCTTCCAAATTTTTTTAAGATTTTTTTTTGTTTGTTTTTAAAGTTATTAGGTACTGACTCACAACGGTATTATTTTCATTAAGCATCACTATTGAACTATTCCCTGAAAAAAAATCATGATCGCAAACCTAATAGTTTAGGTACAGTGATGTAGTTTAGTATGAAATCCGATTTTTATTCAAATTTTACAAAAGTGTACATAACTTTTGAACCACCCAATATCGCTGAAGATACATGGGGGGTTAAATCGATAGGTATTGAGGTCCTCTACCTCCATGCTTCGGTTGATCCACTCCTCATGATACACTCTGTATATAGTTGTTATCACTGAAAAGCGAATTGAAGAGTTTTATGATTTTTTCCGGATTCCATGATCATATATTGACCAAATTGAAATGAAACCAATTGGAAGACACTCCCTTTCTTATCAAAAAAGAAACATCGAGATCGTAAAAAAATCACTGAACATGTACATTTATTTTTTTTACGCCAAATTGATATCCTACTCCGTTTTTGGAAGCCGGTTAAAAATAAATATATTGTTAATGTTACAAATGGAAATGTGGAGTATTTCCTAAAATTATTATACGGGTAAATGTACTTGAAAGGTTTTATCCCGCGATAAATTTAATGAACAAACATAGAAATTTACAAAGCAGAAAGGCACGTGTAACATGCGATTGACATAGGTAGCTAAGAGACGTAACAACATACCTACCTACATAATTATCTGAGAAATAAATGATATGAAACAGTAAGCTTTATGAATATATAAATACCATATATGTTGGTATAGATAAAGTAGAATGATGTCGAAATGGAAACACTGGTTACCCCTGGTTACCCCGTCTCTGGTTACCCCGTAAAAGATAAGGCTATTATTATTATGCTTATTTAAAATTTTCCCAATCTTTTCTCCATCTCTTTGTTAAATGAGAACAGCAAAAATATAGGTTAAGTATTCCAAATTGATCTTTGAAATTTTACAATAAGTCGTATTAGGTTTGAGGGGCACTTATTTCTTTTCTTATATTGTGAAACTGAGAATTACTCCACACAATTCATAATAATGATATTGCTCCATCCTTTATTTCCATTTGGAAATGCGGACCACTTCGAAGAACGTAATCTCAAATATATTAACGAACAATGGAAAACAGTTTTTTTCCATTCATTTTGATAACGTCCTCGGCTATAAACTCCAAAATGAATATCAAAATTTCAAACGACAGATACCCTTGTCCGAGAATTCGGGGTAAAATTATTCCATAATATAATTAATGGCGGTATATTAACGAAATAACGAAGAAAAAATTAATAGAGCGAAAAGGAATCTGAAAAGTAGAAGGTCAGGAAAAGAAATGAAAAAAAAAACAGCAAAGTGCTTTGATAGAACGGAAAGATTTCCACGATTTCATACAGAAAGAAAAGTATTATTTGTTGTAATTATTTCTGGCACGAAAATTCTCTATTTTATGACACAAAATTACCGATTTTGAACTCACTTGTTTTATGGCTTCTACGACGCTAAGTCATAATTTATCGGTCTTTTTATAGACTTTCGAAAGCGTAGTTACATTTTTTGCCATTCTGACTACATATAAGTCTTGGAATAGGTTAAAACTATTCATAATTATATGACTCTTTGGACACGCAAAAGAAACGAGGTGCGTCTGAAAAAAATCGTTGGGGAGTATAAAAGTGTCCAAATAATAATAAAGATAGAAAATAGCTTTGTAAACATAAATAAGTAATAAATAAATAAACATCTGTAAAAATCGTATATTTTCTTTATATTTGAAATCATATCATGTTTGATGCCTAAAAGTGAATTATATGTGTCTTAATTAATGTTTCTAAATAATTTCAATAAGTATTAATACAGATATTTTAGCTTTTTTATGTTATACGAACTTTTTCATACGTTTAAAAGCTTTTGATGCTGTAAATTTTTTTTTCTTTTTTCTTTTTTTTTTAATGAAAAATGTTAAAATGTTAAATGTTATTTTTTTGTTAAACAAGTACATATACATCTTCCTACGTTCCCTAAAATAAGCAAATTAATGCTAAATTAACGATATGACTGCCTGAAATGGTTGACGGTATTTAATAACATTCAGATAACTATATATTTATGTTTAAAAACTTGAATCTATAAAAAATAACATAAGTGTGAAAAAAATAAACAACGTTACGTTAGTTTATTTACTATCATACATACAACTTGCCTCCTAATCAACACGGAAAGGTAAAATACGCATCCCGCATACATGGTCGCAAGCCCATGTGGCTCGCCTGTCCTGGCTAGTACTCTAGTCGCCTGTGCTCGTGGGCCTGGATTCATGAATCCAGTGAAACCACGACTGCCTTTCTCTTTTGTATCTTATATGATAGTTCATTTTCCGACCATAGTTAGTTATAATATGATCCACAGCGACTTTGAATCGGATTGTGATGAGAAATTTTCATACCATCACGCCATTTTCCTGTTATTGTGGTAGGCAGAGAAAATCGACTCCCTTTCAAATCTATCTTTGTATTAGATCATCGCTTCACATCGTCTCATAAATTAAAGCTTCTTACGTTTTCTTATTTCAGAACCTTTATTCATTTATTTATTCCATAATTTCAATTCTTATAAAAACAGTACAGTTGATAAAATATCAATTCACATTGATTTCTCAATTTTACGCTTTGTATAAAACAACAATTGTGTTACGAAGCGGAGTTTTACACTAAAGAATTTTCCAACTGTCGATTCGTTCATGAGAATTCAATTCTCTTAATGAATCGACATTATTAAGCCAATATGCGTGTACGAAGGAAAATTTTGTATGGTGTAGTGGACTTTTTGCAAGCTAATAACACCAACTAGAGGCCTCGCAGCATATATGTTCAAATACATGGATTTACTCAGAATTCGGAGTAGAAAATTTTATGTGAGTTTTGTGTGTGTCTGTCTGTGTGTCCGTCCCCCCTTATAACTTTTGATCCGCGCAATTTACAGAGCCCAAATTTTTAAAATATATAAACAATTATAGGCCTACAAAACTTTTATACTCAGAATTGTGAATTTTTGTTTCAGTCGGGGGTTATCAACTTTTGAAAGTCTCAAATTAGTTTTTTTTTAAAAATTCCAGGGTTTTTCAAACATTTTTATGAGTTTAACTGCCTATATTTCCAATTTTTTTTAAAATATCGAAAAAAGCCGAAAGACCCCAACTAGAAAATTTATTTTTTTATAAAAAATATTAACATTGTATTAGCACATCTCAAATTTTTTTTAACAATTTTTATAAAAATTGAATTTAATGACGACATTGCTTCATACAATGTGTATGGAAGTAGCCTACTCACAATATATAAGAAGACTTAATAATTTGATACTAATCTCCAAACATACATACATACCATCATGCTGTTTTCACATTCTGGGTAGGATCAAAGGACTGACCTCCATACTATCCTATCTTGACATACATACCTAGGTACATGTGTTGTATAGAAAACCAAATATCTTAAAATATTAAATAATTTGTATTTATGGGTTTATAGTTTGGTACTTATTCTTCAACTGTACATACTATCACTATCGACAGTTGGATCTCATGTGTTACATGCAACTAGTTGATAGTAAATTTTGTTTTTATTAGTACAAAGTTGTTTTTATTGTTATAGTTTTGTGTTATAGTTGCAATAATACTGTAAACAACAGTTGTAGGAAAGTTGTTATATAATACATTGGACATTTAAACAGACTTTTATCGGATAATAAATTCGACAGTTGCACATAATAATAGGTACAACGTTTTTACTTTTTGTTTAAATGTTGTATAGGGTGAAAAATGTTTTTAATCTTTTGATGTCGCAGTACCACGAATGTTATTTATAGATTTTTTTTAGTTCACATTTGAAAAAATTCTATAAATCTTTTTTATCAATACGCTCATTGTTCGTTTTATATCAGCGAGTATACATACTTTTTAATAAAACATTAACCCATTAATGCCCGATTTTTTTTTCTTAATTTTAGAAAGGTTTCTTAATTTAAGGGTTTCTTTTAAGAAAATGCTTCATTATTATCACATTACTGAGGAAATAACAAATTTAAAAAAATATGGGAAATTGGAGAAAAAATGCGTGTCCATATGGAAACGCTAAGCACTTGCGGGATACAAATTTGATAAAAACGCCAAGATTGTTAGTTATAATATTCTTTATATAGAAAAGGTTTTTCGTGTAAAAAATTATCTTTTTAAAATATTACAAACATGGTATGAATTTTGTATTTAAGGTTATTCCTTTCAATATACGCTTTCTACATTTAGACCTAACCAATGATAATTATATTATCTCCTTCTCTTTATTATTTGTTAAATATATTTGTTTGTTGGTTCATTCGGTCATACGTTTTGTAAGTGGCAATTTTAGATATCGATGGGAATAGCCTTCCAATTCCTTTGGAATTGTTTTTGTATACCGACAGGATACATTACTAACCTATGTGTTAAACAATTCTTGTGACAATATTAATTGAGTGTTTACAGCTAATAAAAGAATACACTATTCGTAAAATCTCTGTTATAGCAACAACCTAGTTTTGATTCTATATGGCAACGCTAGGCAGTAATGGGTTTTAAGATAAGTAATATGAATCAAATAATTTTCTTTGTCTCGAGAAAACTAATGAAAGATGTTACCTCTCTTCTATTTATTTTTGTCTTTCTGCTTCTTTAAATTCAGTAAATCCTCAAAAGAGGCAGCTGTCTTTTAATCAATTTCACTTCTAATTACTCAAATAATGAATGAAATCTTTACGTACCTTTATACGTTTTATTTATTTACAGGCAATCACCACTTTATCATCTGCATACATCAAATCACGTACCTACATTTACAGTATTTAGTGCCAGGCCTATATTTTCATTCTTTAATGCTCTTACGCAATGTGCGGATGAGTTACAGTATTTAGTGAATAAAGTGTATGAAAGATGTTTGCAGAACGGACTGAGAATGAATGTGAGTAAATCTAAGATATTGGTATTCGAAAAAACTGAAAGTATATCTACGTGTAGAATAAAAGTAGAGAACGAATGGCTAGAACAAGTAGAGGAATATTTATACTTGAGGAGTATGTTTGAACGGAATGGAAGACCTGACAAAGACATTGAAAGAAGAGTTATGGCAGGTAACAGAATAAACGGAGCTCTCAGACCAGTAATGTCCGATCCAAGCGTCTCAAAGGAAGCCAAAATTGCTGTACATAATGCAATTGTAGTGCCCACTTTGATGTATGCCAGTGAAACATGGACGTGGCAAAAGACGCATGAAATTAGAATAAATGCTGTGGAAATGAGATCACTAAGAAGAGTATGTAATAGAACGATATATGAAAGAATAAAAAATGAGGACATAAGGAGGGAATGCAAGATGAAGAAGAGTATTATAAATAAAAAGAAAGTGAATTCCTTGAGGTGGTTTGGACATATTGAAAGAATGAATGATGGACGACTGACCAAAAAATATACATGGGTGTAAGAGATGGAGTGAATAGCAGGGGCCGCCCCAGAAAGGGATGGCATGACCATGTGAATGATATTTTGAAAGAAGGAAATATAAGAAGCTTGAATAATCGACGAGCATGTATGAGACGATGCATGGATATAAAAGAAGCTAAGAATGTATGCAAAAATAGAGGAGTATGGCGCTCGGTTCTCTCTGCTTACCCCGTAAGGGATATGGCGTGATGGTATGTATGTATGTATGTATTTACAGGCAAAAGAGGATTAGAACATCTGTCTAAATGATTCGTATTTATCTTATTTTTAGGCATCGTAAAACTTATATAATAAAAGCACATACATACCATCAAGCAATGTCCCTTACGGGGTAAGCACAGAGGACCAAAAAACACACTCTTCTATTTTTGCACACATTCATGGCCTCGTTTATATCCATGCATCTTCTCAAATATGCTCGTCGATTGTTCAAGCGTCTTGTTTCCTTCTTTCAAAAAATCATTTACATGGTCATTTCATCTCTTTTATGGGGCGGCCCCTGCTATTCACTCCATCTTTCACACCCATACATAGTTTTTGGTCAGTCGTTCATCATTAATTCTTTCAATATATACAAACCACCTTATGGCATTCATTTTTATTTTACTTATAATATATTTCTTTTTTCTGTCTCTTAAAAAAAACTAACTTGTGGATAAGAGAGAAAACCAAAGAAACCGACGTTGTCGAAAAGGTTGCAAACCAGAAGTGGAGCTGGGCAGGGCATATCGCCAGAACCACGGACTCAAGATGGACCAAAAAAGTGCTGGAATGGCGACCTAGAACGGGCAAGAGAAGTGTTGGTAGGCCTCTAACCAGGTGGTCTGACGATATCAGAAGAGTGGCTGGAGGCGGATGGATGCGGTCTGCCCAGGATAGGCAGCTGTGAAGATATCAGGGGGAGGCCTATGTCCATTACTGGACGAAAGAGGGCTGACGAAGAAGAAGAAGAAGAAGAGATATTTCTTTATCATATGGTTCTATTACATACGCTTCTTAGTGATCTCATTCCCACAGTATTTATGCTGCATTCATGCCACTTTTGCCACGTCCATGTTTCACTGGCATACGTCAAAGTAGGTAGTAGGTACAATTGCATTGTGTGCGGCAATTTTTGCTTCCTTTGATATGCTTGTTTTGGACATTACTGATTGGAATTCTCCGTTTTTTCTATTACCCGCCGTAACTCTTCTTTTAATATCTTTATCAGGTCTTCCGGTCCGTTCAAACATAAAAATATATTATTCTTTTTCTTTGCTGGCCTCGTGACTGACGATAGTGGCTACACTCAATCACTGTGGACCTTCGTGGCTCAGTTGGATATAAACCTGACAACGGTCAACGGTCCCGGTTTCGATTCCCAGTGGACGCAGGTTTTAATTTTGTTTCAAGTTTCCAGAATGTGGCAACTTGTTATTTTTTTTATTTGTCACATAAGAAATACTATTATATGTAGGTACACATCAAAGTTTAACAATAAAATTTTTTTTACAAAAAAATATACCTAGGTATTTAAGAACTAGATGCGGAACGTAAACTGCTTCACTAGGTTAAAAACCTGTTCTGAAGCAGCTTATAATTATATCAGTCATTGTATGTTAACGTAGAGTTGTTTATTTATCACTGTCTTGTCTGTTTTTTTACCCACTTCTTTAATCCACATTTAAAGCTGATTATATTTGTAGTTTTCTTCAATTCAACTGGAAGCAAATTGAAAATTTTTACTCCAAGGAAATGAAAATTTCTTTGTCCATAAGTCGACTTGGTTCTCGGTATCTGTATATTTGCTTGTCTAGTCTGTCTAGTCTGATGTGTAGTTTGGGTCGATTGGAAGTCGTTAAGGTGTGATTAGATATAAATGCAAATGTTTTTAGCATATAACTGTGGTATGTCTAGGATGTCAAGTTTTTTAAACAGTTCGGCTGAATGTGTGCGAATAGGTACATTTAATATTATTTTCAAAACGGATTTTTGGGCTTTAACTATTGGATCTATATTTGTTTTGTAAGTACCACCCCATCCTATAATACCATATTCTACTATTGATTGGTAGAGTGAATAATACATTAATTTATTGGATGCGTGTTTTATCAATATTTGACATAGTAATCAGAAATAAGAAAGGTCTAGCTTTATTATTTATAGAATTATTTATTCTTGTATGAGAATATTTGAATTTCAGAATAAAACTTTGAACCGGGTTCAATTGAACCAAATTTATTTTTATAAATAACACTGTACGAGACGAATTGAATTTTTATAATGTTGGCAAATATAACTATCTACAATCCAGTAACCTAAATAAATTAATTCCTATTTTCATACTATAACCTAATTTTCATATACAAATTTTAATTATTATAGTTATTATCAAATTATTAAATATTAATTAGATTAGATAAAATTTATAGTTTAATAATAATTATCTATATTTATTTACGTATCTAATATGACATAATAATATATTTTCCTATAATCTAAGATTTTCCTATAAAACAAATAATTGTTTACCTTGGTTACTGGAGACCTATCAAAATGAAATTTTAAATACGTTTATTTTCAATTTATACGTTAAAATCCACTGGCACTTTTTATTTATCGCGTTAAATGAAGACTATTTATTATTATTTTACTGTTTTAGACTAATTTTATTATTTATTTACAACAAAAAATTAAAAAGCAATAGGACCGATATAATATACGAGTGGTAGCTAAGGCCAACGTTGCCGGTTTTTTCACCATTATTGTTTTAAGTTTAATTGTATAGTCCACGCTTAGCTTTGATTTATCAATTTGTATAGAATGATCTCAATTTAAATTTGTGAATCTGGTTGTATACATAATACCTATAATTTTGCCTCACCTATTTTATTGCGGGTTTTTCGAAAAGTGGACCACTAGTATACAGACAAAAACTAACCCACAATAAAAACGTCCGATCTTCACCATTTCGGTAAAGACTTTATATTATTTTTAAACAGCTGTACTGTAGGTTTTATCATTACTTAAACACCTGCATCGACGAATTCCCAACATAAACTATAATACAACTCGAATATTTTTATTATTGCATATGCGCAAACATTGGATTTTTTTCCCCTGTCGGGAGTCAAAGATATTTTTTAACAGATTTTTAATTATCTCAATAGAGACGAAGTTGGAATATTTATTGTAGGAGAACCGGGAAATCAAGGCACCTACAGGGCTTACGACCTGTCATCGGCTGGTTTACGTGATCACTTTATGCGCTTGCGCAACGTTCACCAATTATGCCTTTTAATGAGATCCCTATCAATTCAATTTTGAAAGTTCTATATATTGTAATACTGAAATTCTTTTCGCTTGAAAATAAGGAATTTTTACTACAGTCATCTATGGGTGAAATTATGAACAACAATCTTATTATTTTTTTTATTTATTTTGTTGGAACGCCATCTATTGAGAGAATTGTTTTTTTGTAAATAATGAAAGCTACAATTCTTATATCTGAGGTGACAATGCATTTTTCGCATAGAAGTCACCCCTGAATTGCGCCAGACTTTTCATTTTTGTCTTATTTACCTACTTGTACCAATGTGTAAGTAATCGAATATTTTTATTATTGCATATGCGCAAACATTGGATTTTTTTCCCCTGTCGGGGAAAACCCGACAGGGGATAAAAAGCTATTTGTATGCATCGCATTTTGTATTTTTCATTTTAAATTGATATAATATTATGGATTTTCTAGAACAAATTTTATTGATACAATAAATACAGTGAGTGAAATAAGTTTACCACGAATGCGTAAAATATATAAAAATCGCATTGACCCTTTTTTGCTATCGGACATGATTTAAAAATAAACTCCGATAACACCAGTCTTGGCGTATGTTTCTAAAATCTGAGAAGGCTCCAAAGAGATCCATTGTAAAATTTAAAAGATGGATTCCTATTATACCCCCATGGATCCTAAGAACAGTATACGGTACTGTTATACATATTACTGATGATTGTCGTCGTCGATACAACAAAGAGCTATATTGAGAGCTAGGTGTGATGAAATCCACGAAGGTGGGCCTGGAAATGGGCTGATCACATAATTAGAATGGACGACGACATTTCAGTAAAATGCTTCTCACCACAAGTACGAATAAGACCAGGAAGGCCCAAACTGCATTGATATATCCATTCTGACAATCAGAAACTGGAATACAAAGGGTTTAGAATAGAAGAGACTGCTAATAAATTGAATCTTTCAATTGATCAAGTCTGATTTAGATGTTAAAAGCAATCAAGCCTTACCTCTTTATTTCTCTGTGTAATCCATCCAATCTAAAAGAAGAAGCATACAAGTCTCATATATGCACAATGATTTTGGTAATGTAAGGTTCAATATTTTCTTTCTATTATTTAATATGTATAAATAAACATGTCCTTGTAAAAAAGCACTAAATTGTGAACGAAATCTGTCGAGACAGAATTCGAAACCTCATCCACTGGATTACCAATCCAGCATTAGCCATTAAGGGTTTTTTTCTTTCTAATAGATATATTGCACCTATTACAACTAGTCCATACCATTCTATCATCTATATAATATTTAAAAAATAAAATAAAACAAATTTCATATTTGACAATATTTTTTTATTAAATGCATAAAAATTACAAATTTCAGGTGACGTTCATTAATTTCAATATAAACTGTGTGGGATGACAATGATTTTAGTACAGTTGCACATAATAACACAGGTGCAATCATACATGACACATAACGAAACAAAGATCACATCAGACAGTTTTGATAATTCTATTGGATAAATTCTTTATTAGATACGTATAACATTAAAATATAAAAAACAATACTAAAAATATAAAACAAAATTGGATAAAAACAATGGACTCAAAAAGATGTATATATGAACAATAGACAATCATAAATAATGAAAGATAAAACAATAGTCAAAAATATATCTAAAGAAAGTAAAAATAAATATGCATGAAGTCAGAATAAATGGAGCATAACCAAAGCCAGGACAGTCCAATGTTATTTACATATAAAAATATTCCTTTAATTTAAAATTAAATTTTCCTGAATACAGATTTTTAAAACATTTTTTTTTATACATATACATCTTCTTACATTCCCTAAATTAGGCATTAATGCTTGTGCTATAGGTAAACAAAATCAGTCGAGGCAGGATCCGAACTTGCGACCACTAGAGTATTAGCCCAGCGCGCTAACCGCTAACTATTCGACCCATCTAACTATTCTTAATTTCCCTACAACAGTAATTTCAATTCCAAAAAAGTTGGGTGTTCCTCTTGGTGCTAATTTTTTGAATACGCTCCTCTTCCTGAACTGTAAAAAAATATATGCATTACATTATACATTGTTATTGTTATCAAAAAATTATGGTATTCTACTTGACATACAAGACAAGACTTTTCTTTTTTTTTTTTTTTTTCAATATTAGGCACTGTCACTTCGTGGTAGAACTCCATAATTAATTAAAACTATGAAAAAAAAAAATATATTTAATTTTACGTTTTTACATATTTGTTTTTATCCAGAATAACAGTTGTATTTCCTTTGTCAGCTTTCGTAATTATTAGATTATTAGATTTAATTTTAGATTGTAACTTGTACAGCAGATTTAACTGTCTTGTTTAAAAAATTGAAGTTGAAACAAAAGATATATTGCTGACGTAGAATCCCTACTAACTGATGATAAATTCCAACAAATAAAAAAAGATCCGACTTTAAAATTTAAAACAGAAATCAAAAATGTAATTAAGAATTGTAAAATCCTTTTTGGCACTTTAATAAATTAATTTTTTATCACTCAAATGAATCCATTACCTCCTCGGTTATATGGTATACCAAAAATTCACAAAGTTAACACCCCCTTCCGCCCTGTAGTGAGTTATAATACAGGTCCAGCGTATTTTCTAGCTAAAAAAGTAAATGAATTCATGAAAAATATTCTAAATTTTATTCCGAAATATGCAATATCAAATTCTTTAGAATTAATTGACAAAATTAAAAATCTCACAATACCACCTAATTCAATACTTGTTTCTTTTGATGTAGTCAGTCTTTTTCCTAGTGTTCCGTTAAATGAATTAAAATCTGAACTGTCTAATTATTTAACCAAAAAACGTTTAAATCCAATATTAACTGAAGAACTAATGGATATATTTAATATTTGTATTAAATTATCAAAATTATTTCCAATTTAATAATAAAATATATATCCAAACAGAAGGTCTGGCAATGGGCAGTCCTTCATCACCTATTTTTGCAGATTTTTTTATGGATTTCATCGAACAACAACTTAGTAAATTACCGGGATTTAAAAAGTTTATTTGTTATTTTCGATATGTTGATGACTGTTTTGGTATTTTTAATGGCACCAGACGCGAGTTGTATTGATTTTTTAATGAGATCAACAATATAAACAATTCCATACAGTTTACAATGGAAATTGGAGGAAATACTTTAAACTTTTTGGAGATATTTTTGAAAACCAACTTTTAGCGATAACATTATACATAATACTAGTGGCCACCATATAGCACATAAATTATCAGTTTTTCACTCTTTGATTCATCGACTTTTATCTGTTCCTTTGAGTAGTGATAGTTTCAATAGAGAATTAAATGTTATTAAAAATTTAGCTGTTGGTGGAAAAGATGAAGGTATAGGGAATTACCTTGCCTCGATATTTATTTGTGCTGGTTTTGTAATCTTTTCACCACATTCACAGCACAGTATGAAAACTTTGACACTTCACTAGTAATTCACAAGTTAATTAATTTCAGCGGATTTTGAAGATATAATTTTAAGAGCGGTGCGGTGTGTTAGTCAAGATGACAGTTGATATAATGAGAGAATTTATATGCAACAATACTTTTTTGCATATAGCTGGCAGGTATGTAGGTAGGTTGTTTTTAGGCCGAGGTACACTAGGATAGGAAAGATGTGTGTGTGTGTGTGTGTGTGTGTGTGTGTGTGTGTGTGTGCGGTACCTGTCAATTTTGACACTAAATATTGTATTTTTTCACCATTCGACAAATTAATATTGTCGTGTATTAGATCTTTGAAATTTTGATCAAATAATGGCCATTTCGTTGGATCACCATTAAAACTAACAAGTTCCAATATTGGCAATTTGTGTGTTCTTTGAGAGTCTTTTTCAAATGATTTAATAATTGGAGGAACATAGTCAACTTTAGTTTTTAAAGATTGTTCAATATGCTTGATGTTACAGTATAATTTGTCAAGGGCTTCAATAGATTGAAAAGACGGAACATATTCTGGATTTACAGCTATTTTTCCCAAATTTAATTCTTCTACAACTTGACAAAATTCAGAACGAATTTTATCTATCGATTGTATGCGGATAAGAAAATTAGTTTTTTCTTCAGCGGTATTTAATGATTTTGACAAGTCATAAGCTTTCTGAATAATTGCAAATAAACTTAGCCGTTTAGCTTCCAATATTTTTAAAGAAGCCATTATTGATTAAACAACAATAAAATTAATGAAACAAGAATTTGATTAAGTACTTAGGTACTACAATCAATGCGGGTATGTATGAAATATGTAATGTAAATAGCGTATGTATAATGTTAATTTTGTGTAAAAATGTATAAATTTGATAAGTAATGCGTGAAAATTCAAGATATGCGGGACAGAGGAACAAGGAATGCGGGAAAATACAAGATATACGGGACGAAGGACCAAGGAATATGGTGGAAAAGATAAAGGTATAGGGAGTTACCTTGCCTCGATATTTATTGTGCTGGTTCTGAATAATCTTTTCACCACATTCACAGCGTATGAAAACTTTGACACTTCACTAGTAATTCACAAGTTAATTAATTTCAGCGGATTTTGAAGATATAATTTTAAGAGCGGTGCGGTGTGTTAGTCAAGATGACAGTTGATATAATGAGAGAATTTATATGCAACAATACTTTTTTGCATATAGCTGGCAGGTATGTAGGTAGGTTGTTTTTAGGCCGAGGTACACTAGGATAGGAAAGATGTGTGTGTGTGTGTGTGTGTGTGTGTGTGTGTGTGTGTGTGTGTGTGTGTGCGTGCGTGTGTACCCAACTTTGCGTAACCATAACTCCCGGTCTTCGAGTATTACTCCAACAAAAATTCAAAAAACATATGACTCACCGGATGGTAAAAGAAGAATACAAATTTAAACAATAGAGTGAAAAATTCAAATAAACGTAAACTAACTTAAAAAATAAAAAGACATATTAAATTAAAAACATTTTGATTATTGGGAAGGTAACGGACATAATCGAATAGCTGGTCTTAAATAATATGTACCATTCCGGGTTCGAACTTTTACAACTCGAATGACGTTGTCTTTTCCCGGATATATTTCCTTGACTATGCCAAGTGGCCAACATAATTTAGGGAGATTTTCCTCTCTAATAATAACTATTTGGCCAGGTGTAATGGGTTTTGTGTATGTATTCCACTTTTCACGCATTTGTAAAGAGGTGAGATATTCTACATGCCATCGTTTCCAAAATGACTGTACTAATTTATCGATCAACTCATATCGTTGAATGCGGGTTATTGAAATATCATCAACGTTGTAAGCGGGTATGTAATTTAGCGGAGTTAAATTTAAAAAATGCGCAGGGGTTAATGCGGCAGGATCTAAAGGATCATTGCTTAATACACAAAGCGGTCTAGAGTTCAATAAAGCCTCTATTTGAATCAATACGGTATTCATTTCCTCGTAAGTTAATACTTGTGAGCCTATGACTTTAAATAAATGTGTTTTAATACACTTAATATTGCTTTTCCATATACCACCCATATGAGGAGAATACGGAGGATTTATTCGAAATTCTATTTTTCTAGGCGTCAATTCATGAAGTATTGCTTTATTATATTCATCGGAACAAACAAACTTATATAATTCATTTAAAATTTTACGAGCTCCAACAAAATTTCTTCCACCGTCACTTACAATGAGAGTGACAGGTCCTCTTCTGGCTATAAAACGTTTAAATGCAGCTAAGAACATTTCAGATGAGAGATCTGAAACTAATTCTATATGTAAAGCTTTTGTTGCTAGGCAAACAAATAAACAAACATATGCCTTTTGCTTTTTAACGCCTCTTCTCTTTGCCAGAGTTACAAACACTGGACCCATGTAATCTACTCCACATTTTGCGAAACATTTTATTTCATTTACTCGAAAATCGGGTAAATTGGCCATTAACGGGAAGGTTCCTTTTGGTTTGTTTTTAAAACAAATGTTGCAAGAATGAACAATCTTACGAACCAAACTACGACCAGATAAAATCCAGTACTTCTGTCGTAATAATGCTAACAATAATGCAGGGCCTGTATGATAATGTAAATAATGATAATATTCAATAAGTAACTGAACAATATGATCTTTAGAAGGCAATAAAATTGGATGTTTCGTTTCATACATTGATGATGAATTTTGAATTCGACCACCAACTCTAAGGATATTATTATTTAAAAATGGTAAAAGTTTGCGTAATACAGGACTACTCAATTTATTCTGTTCTGGAGAATGTATATCTTGAGAAAAATGGTTATTCTGAATGCATTTAATTACATGATTTTCAGCAGTTTCTAAGTCTGAGACCGTAATCATTCCAGACGTATTAAGTTTTCTTGTAAAACGAAGAACGTAAACAAGTATGTTTAATAATTTACTCCATTTAGAGATCCTGTTAGCGATTAAATAAATAAAGTGAGGCTCAGATTGAGTCTTAATTTGTATGAGAGCAACAGTTTTAGATTCAGGTATACTCTGATAGGCATTTTCCTTTTTAAAATTAGTCACAGGCCATTGACTCTGTGGCAATGAGATCCAGGCTGGACCATTAAACCAATAAGAGGTTTTCAAAAATTCATTAGGAGTAACGGAGCGGGATACAATATCACTTGGATTTTCAGTTCCAGGAACATGAAACCAATTTTCTTCAGAAATAATTTCTTGAATAATTGCGGTGCGATTGGCAACGAAGGTTTGCCATCTATGCGGTGAGGAATGTATCCATGAAAGTACAATAGTTGAATCAGAAAATGCAAACATTTTGTCAATCTTACATCTAATCTCAATAGTTGAGAGAACAGATTTCATTAATAATGCAAGAAGGTGTGCGGCACATAACTCTAAACGTGCTAAAGATACCTTTTTAAGTGGGGATACTTTTGACTTGGCACATAGTAGTGATACATTTGAGGCGTTAGATTCAAGTGAACCAATGCGGATATATATAACCGCCTCATAGGCACGTTCACTAGCATCTGAGAAACCAAGCAAATTGATGAATGAATTATTTACTATACCTATATGTCTTGGTATATTTAAATTTGATAAGTTTTCGAGTTCACTCTGAAATTTCAACCAAATCTTATTTATATCCTCAGGAACCCGTTCATCCCAAGACAATTCTCTTTTCCAACACTCTTGCACTAGAAGTTTCAAACCGATGATAACTGGAGCAAGGAGACCTAGAGGATCATATAATGATGCCATATTAGAAAGAATTAATCTTTTCGTACATACTAACGTATCTAAAGAGAAAGGTTTGATTTTAAAAGTGAAACAATCAGAGGTGGGACTCCAAGACAAACCTATAATTTTGGTTTTATCGTCAAAATCTGAATTAAAAGTAATGTGTTGGTTAACACATAGATTATCTGGAATGTGCTTTAAAAATTGTACAGAGTTGGAAATCCACTTATTTAGACAGAAACCTCCAGAGGAAAATAAGAGAACTAAATGAGAATAAATTTGTAAAGCTTCCTCAGGTGAATTGACTGAATAAAGAAAATCATCCATATAAAAATATTTCATAGCAAGTTGTGTGGTTTCAGGCAGTTTATCGCCTTCATCTGTTAAGAGTTTGCGAATGACTTTCATTGCTAAATAAGGGGAACATTTAAGCCCAAAAGAAACGCGTTGAAATTCATAAATGTCAATAGGATCTGAGTTATTAAATCTAAAAAGTATCCTTTGAAAACGTTTATGATCTGGATTCATTTTCAATTGAAAATACATTTTTTCTATGTCAGCAGAAATAACTACCGAGTACAGGCGTAGATTTATAAGTAAATCAAAAATATTTGTTTGCAAATTAGGTCCACAATGCAATATATCATTGAGACTTTTTCCAGAGGAAGTTTTGCAACTGGCGTCTAAAACTATTCTAATTTTAGTATATCTTTATCAGGCCGATATACAGCTCTATGTGGTATATAATAAACACAATCTGAAGTTTGTGTATCTGTAACTTTTTTCAAAAAACCTTTGTCAATGTATTCTTGAATAGTGGCATTATAACCATATTGTAAATCTAAATTTGATTGCAACTTCTTCTCCAATGAAAGCAACCTATGTTTAGCGTTTTTTATTGAATGACCCAAAACTGTGGGACTTTCACGAAAAGGTAATGATACAGTATATCTGCCCTCGTTGTCTCGCAAGACTGTTTTCTCAAAAATTTGTTCACAAAGTTGCTCGTCAGGACTTAAATACTGACGTGATGGTACAGATTCTAGTTTCCAAAAGTTTTGAATCATTTCATCTAACTTATTTTTTGAATTAGAATCATCAATTGCGTGTAACGTGCGTTTAAATTGACATGATGAGAAGTTATCTATTTGCGTTTCGCCCATGATCAAATAACCAAGAGTAGTCTGTAAGGCGATCATACGAGTTTCTTTATGCGTCAATTTCCCAGGTAAAAGTAAATGCGGGAATAAACCAGCTCCGATTATGCAATCGATACTAGAAGGAAGATTAAAATTATTATCTGCTAGCGGCAAATTCTTAAAACAATCTGTCATTTCTAAGGCTGACGTAGGCAAATCATTAGTAATAGTTTCGACAACCGAAGCCTTAATATCGTAAAAGAATCTTGTATACAAAGAATATAGCATATCCTAATATTGGTTTTACAGCAGACCCAATACCGTACACAAAAGCATTTTCGTACGTAATGTTTATATTAAATTTTTTACATATCTTTTCCGTTATAAAATTTGCATTTGATCCTGTATCTATTAATGTGCGGATGGTATTTTTTTTAATTCCATTAATATATACTATAGCGGTTGGTATTACATGATAACAGTTTACATTATTGATCAACAAACAATTGTCGATTTGACATTTAGGTGCATACGGTTGATCCAAATGTCGTCGACCGATATTATTCACCGAAGTGCTCGTATTGCGGTCAGAATTGACGAATGAGGTAATATTATCATCGTTTTTAACAATATCAGCTGCACTAGGAACCTGTTTTGAATGATAACTATCTTTATTTTGATTATCTTCATCATCACATGTTGGTGAAGAAGGAAAATGAATCAATGAATGATGCCTTTTATTACAATAAAAGCAATTTTTTTCCGATTTACAATTTTTTGTTGATTATTTTGAATCTTGTGAATACATCCAACTGTAAGAATTTTTTAACATGAATACAATGGATGTTTATTACATTCACACAAAAAACATTTTGTGATATCCATTGGCGTATTATTTACAACAAATGAATGTGGATTATTATTATTTTTCCGTCTATCATTTGGTGCACTTTTGTGGAATATAACCTGCGTTCTAGAGAGAATTTTGCTTTGCTCTCTCAGAAAAGATTGTAATAATTTAAAGTTTGGAATTTTTTCATTTCTAATTTGTTGCTCAAATAAATTTAACGTCTCTCTATCTAACTTAAGAAGAGCAATGTGCGTTATGATGAAATCAGTTAAATCAGAAATATCTTAAAGCTGATTGGTAACCGGAGGGGTTACCAATCAAAAGTAGTTAGTAACCAGAGTGGTTACTATTAAATATATGTGGTAACCAGAGGGGTTACCAGTAAAGAGAGTTTACTATATCCCAAGTGGATATGATTTGAAATAAGAACACAAGGACAGTGGTTGAGAGAGAAGAAGAAAGAATGGTCAAAAGTAACAATGAGTATATTGATCACAATTAATAGTTTGCTTAAGGGTAAATTTACAATTGATGAAATAACTTACAAAGGAACTTTTCTCACGATGAGTAGGTATAACGAGCGAGTTAGCGGGTGTGTTCGAAGTGTCCGAATCTTCGCATGGTGAAGTACCATCGTGCTCGCGAGGTCTAGAGATGACCGTTGGTCGAGAGACGAAGTGTCGGCGAGACGGCGTGGTCGAGAACGTCGGCGTGATGTGACGAACGAAGTGACGAAAATACGGAAATGAAGTGACAACGTATAGAGGTGTAGACTCCCTTAAATAGTGCTGCGCTGGGGGTAGCAAGTTCAATGTCCTCGAACTTTCTAGACTTATTGATTTGAAGTGTCATACCCAGTTGAGGAGTATTGTCACTTGTTTGACGTTGCGGGCGATGAACTCGGCCTAGCGATAAACAAATGTACTTGCCGTCGCTAGGCGCGCGCTCGAAAGAAATTTCGAGATGTGGTCTTCCACATTCCTCCCCTCCAAGTGGTATCGAAGATGGCACGATACCTTGGTAGAACGTCATGTTGTGGCTGAGCTGAGGCAGTCGTTGCTGAAGATTTTTGTGGTCATTACAATTTTGGAGAGATGGTTAGACTTGTGTTAGTTGGACTGTTGCCTAGTTGCTGATGATGATTGCGACGGATCAAGATGTGATTGCTTTGGAAACAGTGTTCCCGTTCAGCCCGTTGACAATTGCAGTGTGTCGGTGAGGCTTGTTAGTACACAAAGCTGTGGAGTCCGTGGAGTCAGTGTAGTCCGTGGAGTCCGATAAGCTGTGCAGTGTAATTGGCATCTAAACATTCTTGTCGAATTTGCAGAACTGTGCAGTTGGCTTGCGTTGGCGTTTTCGAAGTTTTCGTTGACTGTCGTCGTGTTGACAGCGTGTGTTGACAGTGACGTGTTGACAGCGTCGTGTTGACCGTGTCGTGTAGACGTCGTGTTGTCGTGGTTGAGCAGCTCCTTGGGTATGCGAGACAGAGTGCGAGTCGTAAGCATAACACGAAGGATGGGACAGCGTCCCAACAAAATCATTCCTCGTTCAAAGACGTGCGTAGCGATGAGACGAGGTGAGTTTTTGTGTGCTCGAGATGTGTGCGTGCGTTCATATATGGGTGTCCGACAGCTCTGGAGTAGTTCTCCAGCGTTGAAGTTGCGGCGTGTCTGTTGCGTTAGACAGCTTTGGAGTATGTAGTTCTCCAGTGGGGCCTGTGTGTGCATTCTTTGCTGCGCATCAAGTGAGTCTGATGTCTTTGGGAATACGTGCCAGTATAGCGAGTGCTTGTGCATTCTTTGCCGCGCATCAAGTGAGTCTGATGTCTTTGGGAATACGTGCCAGTATAGCGAGTTGTAGCGTGTCGGTGTTGCTCTTGGTTGCTGATGAAAACCATTTGTTGCTGAAGTTGTCCATTTTGATTTGGTGCCGTTGCCAATGTTGTTCATCTTGATTTGGTGCCGTTGACAATGTTTGCCATCTTGATTTATCGATGTTGATAATGTCGCTTTCCATCTTGGTTTGATGCTGATGATGATGATAACGTTGATCATCTTGCTTCTATAGTTGTACATAGTAACAGCAGTTGACAGTTGTAAATTTTAAATTTTCATAATATAAACATTTACAATTGTAGCAAGCGAATAAATAAAATATTGTTGGTTGCATGTTGCAAAAATATAATATGTACAATGATAAGTATTTGTCAATAATAATTAAGTTAATTACAATATATTTTAGAAGTGAAAATAAATTCAAGTATCTAATTAGGTATACAATGCAACAAAAAAATAATATGAATTTCAGCAAAGTCCAAAAATGTTTAAAATATTCTATTTGTAATAGGTAAATATTGAAATGTGTCTTAAGTACAAAAATGCTTTGCAAGTTTCAAAGTATAAAAGGTATTTAAAGCAAAATTACAAAGTATGAAATAGGTAAGTTAAGTATTTCACGAAATTAGTACCTATTTGATATATTAAATAGTGATAATTTAATTAATTATTTGCGAGCTCCTTTGATATAAAAACATATTTCTGATTGCAATGAATTTAAATAACGTACGTAAATATCTTGTTAGCAAAAACTTAGATTGTCGCTCGGTAGATAGTGTTTATTGAAAACTTAATTTTTCTACCGCTAGTTGAAATTTTGAAAGATTAGTCACGAGCCGTAATCGCGTTGTTTACTTATTAAAAATAACAAAATTGAAGTTTTATCGTTTAAAACCGAAAACTTTCGATGGATATTTGTTTAAACAGTGAAATTACTATATCAAGATTACTTAAATGTTCTGTACCACGCGTAAAACTGTATGCAAAATATAAAATTAATAATTTTTGTCACTTCAGTATTATTGTTGTGCGTGAGAATTTTTTGTCGCGATGTATGTGAAAAATATTTTTAGTTCCGTGAATTATGTGAAAAGAATATAACTAAATTCGGAAGTGCGGTTTTGCTTACGTATATCGCGATTGTCGGAGTATTTTTTTACTTAAAGCAGTGCCGTACAGAAAATTTTTAACAATGTTTGTTTATGTGAAATTATAAAGTGGGTACCAATATATACCTTTGTTTACAATCTCAGAATAAAATGAATGTGTACTATGCATGTCTTATTTGAATGCAATATTTATGACAACGAATAACTAAAAACCGAGAAACGCGGGTGATTTTTAAACGCGATTGCATAGAATTAAGCGCGATTGTTTCGCGGGTGTAGTGTAGTGTACCCATCGTGAGAGATTCAAAAACCAAGGAACTTTTTTCACGATGAGTAGGTATAACGAGCGAGTTAGCGGGTGTGTTCGAAGTGTCCGAATCTTCGCATGGTGAAGTACCATCGTGCTCGCGAGGTCTAGAGATGACCGTTGGTCGAGAGACGAAGTGTCGGCGAGACGGCGTGGTCGAGAACGTCGGCGTGATGTGACGAACGAAGTGACGAAAATACGGAAATGAAGTGACAACGTATAGAGGTGTAGACTCCCTTAAATAGTGCTGCGCTGGGGGTAGAAAGTTCAATGTCCTCGAACTTTCTAGACTTATTGATTTGAAGTGTCATACCCAGTTGAGGAGTATTGTCACTTGTTTGACGTTGCGGGCGATGAACTCGGCCTAGCGATAAACAAATGTACTTGCCGTCGCTAGGCGCGCGCTCGAAAGAAATTTCGAGATGTGGTCTTCCACAATCTAATAATTTTAAAGCTTCAAATGAAGAGCAAAAATTTTCTATGAAATAATCCAAATTCTTTGAACTTGATTGTGTTAAGGGTTTAAAATTGATTATTTTTTCTAAATAATGCGTACCTAAAATTCGTGAATCCTGGAATCGATCAACAAGCCTATCCCATATAATATCATAATTAGATGCGACAGGAAGTATCCCAGAAATAACACTTAAAGCGGTACCTGTCAATTTTGACACTAAATATTGTATTTTTTCACCATTCGATAAATTAATATTGTCGTGTATTAGATCTTTGAAATTTTGATAAAATAATGGCCATTTCGTTGGATCACCATTAAAACTAACAAGTTCCAAAATTGGCAATTTGTGTGTTCTTTGAGAGTCTTTTTCAAATGATTTAATAATTGGAGGAACACAGTCAACTTTAGTTTTTAAAGATTGTTCAATATGCTTGATGTTACAGTATAATTCGTCAAGGGCTTCAATAGATTGAAAAGACGGAACATATTCTGGATTTACAGCTATTTTTCCCAAATTTAATTCTTCTACAACTTGACAAAATTCAGAACGAATTTTATCTATCGATTGTATGCGGATTAGAAAATTAGTTTTTTCTTCAGCGGTATTTAATGATTTCGACAAGTCATAAGCTTTCTGAATAATTGCAAATAAACTTAGCCGTTTAGCTTCCAATATTTTTAAAGAAGCCATTATTGATTAAACAACAATAAAATTAATGAAACAAGAATTTGATTAAGTACTTAGGTACTACAATCAATGCGGGTATGTATGAAATATGTAATGTAAATAGCGTATTGTCATGATATTTTTATTAAAAAGTAACATGACCTACTTAGCTGAAACAAATAAATTAATACGACTTTGGACAATCCCTTTTAAAAATAATTAAAAATAAATTCATAAGACTGGCCACAATATTAAGGAATATTCTTTTAAGGGGTGGTAACATCGCGGTGTGGTACACGCGTCCTTTTTGGCAAGCGTCGCGCCAACGAATCGGTCGAAGCCGATAATGGCTGCCGACGTAAAACAATCTGTGTGATCAGCGCGAAGCGCTGGATAAAAGGCCAATTAAGATGCCTCGAAACGTTCCGGGATAACCAGGAGAAATCCTAATTTCTCCTTTTTTTTATCCCGCTTAATTTTAGTGTAATACCACACAATGTAACGTCGATATCAGTATCACATTATAAGAAGACGATGTCTTCTTATTAAACCTCATAATTGTGTCTAAGAAGCATTATTTGGCTTCTACAAAATGGCGAACGGCCTATTTCAACAGAAAAATCTAACTTCGTAACTTCTTGACATATTCTACAGCATAAATCAACGGAATCTTCACAACCTCCTTCGATTATTATGTGAATGTTTATTTGGTATCATTCCTTCTGAATGATCAAAATGATAACTTCTTCTGTTTTAAAATTTAATATTAAAAATGTAAATCAAGGTTAAAAACCCTATGTATCTCATCTATTTATAACGATCATATAAATTGGCCAATTTTGAAACTAAAAAGAAATGTTGTTAAGAAAATAAAATACTGTATTCTGTTAAATTGTTAATTTAATATCGCTCATTGCGTATAAACATAATGATTATCTTGGTTATTAATTTCATGTAACTATAATTCTGCAACAATATATTCATGTCATTGATAAATCTGTTGTTCATATTTCTCTCTCCACCCAATATTGATTAGACAAGAATGATGAAAACTTAGTTATGATTTAATCCACTTGCTTGAACTTTTTCATATATTTATTTTCCTTGGCCATAATTTGGCAGACCGTAGAAGGATAATTTCGTCGCCTTGGGATCGCGGTCTCATGCGAACCACTGTCTGGTCGGTGGTGAGGTGTGGTACCGTCGGGGCGAAGCCCCAGAGGCTCTCTACTGTCCCCATGAACGGATTCACACTCTCACAATTGGCGCTCGTACGTGAGGCGCGGATATACCGCCACAATTGACACCATTCAACGTGGAATGACCCTAAAACGAAATCGTCTTTCTAAATTCTAAATCTTTCATTTTTTTTGTAATTTTGGTCTTGCCGGTCCAAGGATGGCGCCCTTCTTTTTATCATCATTAATTCTTGTCAATCATTGGCGGGGACGGAGAAATATACTTTGAGGAAATGTGGTACAGTTAGTTACGTGGAGAATCCTTGTTCCATTCCTTACCCAACCCTTTCCATCCGAACGAGACAACAACGCAGTATAACGAGCATCGGACACACCAGCAACCATCCACGGCGGACGACAGTTGCGCCAGCAGATACGCAGCTACTCCAGAGATTGCCCTGAAGAAGAGGCGACCACCAAGTCATGTGGGATGTTTATCAACGCGGGAGGAAGAATCCTATTTTAATTATCAGGTCGTACTGTTCCATTATTTTAAATATAAAAATGTCCATAATTTAAAAATCATAATCTTTGAATTTATAATGTTTTTCTTACAGTGGATCATACCTTTCAATATGAGCCAAACGGCAGGTATTTTAATACCTACCAAAACTTATACTATTTTATAGGTATTGTGTTCAACAATATAATAATTTTGTCATTATATTTTGTATGGTGGGTAATAATAATATTTTTCTATAATGTACAAAGTACATCTAACAATATTGTTCAACATAATAATATGTCAAGTACCCACAAAAAATATTTTTATATAGTAAATGTTGTACACAATGCATCATCAATTTATTTGAACAATAAATTTTTGTCACCAATTTTTTCAGTAGGTAACCAGTTGTCTAGACACATTGATACAGTGAACATTAGGATTGAAACCAACTATCTTAAAATTATTTTGTTGTGCAACTTTGTTTTATAAAAAAAAAATACTTACAACTATTCCACCATTGGTGTGAACTATAATAAAATAAAACAATAAGCATCAACCTTATACAAAGTGAAACTAATCGTTATGAAATATTTCTCCTTTCTGGACGAAAATATTCTGTTTTCATAATAACTTAATTTCAATTTTATAAAAAGTTTTGATCAAACCACCTGTTGATTTTTCCACTTTAATGTGGGTGAGTAATGGAAAACTTATTTTTAAATACTTTGAGTTTTCATAGTTGGTGTGCTCCATGAATAGAACCCTATAGACGAAGGATGTATTTAATTGTGTGAGGACGAACTAAATATTCCTAAAATTTTCAGCTTTTGGTCCCGTCTTCTGGACTTTGATATCCTGCATTTCTACCTAGTTGCTGAGACCAGAGAATTTTGAAGGAAGTTGCTGAGATCATCTCTAGACCTCAGGACTGTTGGTGTTCGACTCTACATGCGGTTCTTCCACCCTGACATAACTTTTGGAAAGGACACAACTCGGTTTCATTTTTCTCGATCGACATTTTACTGCTGCAAGAACGAAGAATCTCCATCTTACGTTTTATTGTCTGGTATTTACTTATTTGTTGTTTTTATGTACTATTTCTAATTTTTAAGTATCATTGAGTAGCAACTGATAGCTCTTCATCGGGGAAATCTTGAAAAATAACTTATTTTAACGTTTTAAAATTACAATACTTATGATTTTGTGCTGACAAATTCAAATTTTTTGTAATTATTCGGCTCTTATAAGCCAAAGTATTTTTTCTCTTGAGAAATACCTAAGTATTCTGTCAATTATTCCTGAAGAGAAGGAGATTGGATAATTATCGCATACACTCAGTAAATTATAATACTTACAATTTTATGCTGATTATACTTTTTTAATTTTTTTACATTTTTATAAATATTTTGAATCAGGTGAATTGATTACTTTCGATGGTTCAATGTGTGGCACGATTCTGTGCATATTGAACATTGATAGCATTGTAATTCTATAATATATTCTTCATAGAAAACTTAATAGTTTATTTAACAATTTAAATAACGTGCTCGACTTAGTGCATTTTTTCTCTGTTAATTCATATTTCTTGTTAGTAGAAATTAATTTTTTAATTCTTCAACCATTTTAAATATCGCATTTTAAATATGGAGATCATTTCTGAAAGTTCATTTAACTCGGTCTCTCAATTAAAAGCCAAATTATCAAATAGAGGTTTCAAGCCAGATAAAAAATTGAAAATTTTACAACAACAGGCGCGTGCATGGAACCATTCTCTAGCTCACATGGAAGATTATTTGAGAAGGAAAGGTCTCGAAAATCAATCCTCTAGTATTTCACCTCTTGAACGTAGCTCAGAACAGGACTTAGCCGGTTCTACGCGATATATGTAAATCGGGGAGAATGAAGTTCAAACGTCAGATAGAGTTAGACGTAGGTACTGAAAATTCAAATCGAACATGCTGTTCGAAAAATGAATATTTTCTCAAAGAATCTAGGATAGCGGGATTGACTAGCCTTAATTTAAAATATGACGGATCATCCGACGTTATAGACTTCTTAGAAGAATTGGAATATTTACAATATGCCCGTAGAATCCCTGAAGAACTAATATTACGTGCATTTTCCGATTTAGTATGCGGACACGCGGAAGTATGGTACAGAGCGAACAGAACATTAATTAATTCGTGGGAGCAACTTAAATCTTCTTTGACAAAACGTTTTGTGAATAGTGATGAGCAAATGCAAGACCAAGACCGGGGTGGTCTTGGTCTTGGTCTTGCACCCGCGGTCTTGGTCTTGGTCTTGCGTTTACAAGTATAGTCTTGGTCTTGGTCTTGCATACATAGTCTTGGTCTTGGTCTTGGTCTTGCAGCAAGAGTCTTGCAAGTCTTGCACTTACATGAGTAGGTAAAGTAGGTACATATTCGATTTTTTTTAATAAAACCTAAATTTTCCTTAAAGTAAACATGTTATATAATTTTAGGTACCTATCAAACATATATAATCTAAGATCAAATTATTACAATTTTTGGAAAAAAAAAATCACCAAACTATGAAATATCGTTTATTGAAATTTCTGTATTTTTATAACTTTTCATATAATGTTGTTATTCTAGTTATAAAAATAAAAAATGAAATACAAACATGTTGAAGAATTTAAGATCCATAACGTCGATGTATAAGCTGAAGTGAATCAAAACTAAAATCATTGTCTGAATATAATAAATCTTTCAAAGATTATTCTTATGAAAATATCTAACAACATATTTTTCTAGTCATGAACATTGATGCCAATAATTATATAAGTCCTCTTGATGCAGGTAGAATATTTGGTGGTACCCTGGTGACATCAATTGTCTCCCCTAACAATAGCCCCGAATATAATTTTTAAACATTTCATATTGTTATTAACCTTGGCTTTCGTAAATATTTTAAAATATATTAATTCTGTTGTTGGTTCAGGTATTTTCGGTTTTAACGTTCATAATTGTATTCTTTTAATCTGTACCCAGTTCGAAAACACAATACATCACCATCATATAAAATAACCTTTTTTCAATACCGCGCAAAGACCATTTATTTGGGTTCTGCAATAAAACATGGTCAGTAACTAATTGTCTCAGAGATTTGGATTTTTCCGCACTTAAATATTTCAATGCTTATTATTCAAATATAGATTCAGGCTACCTGAAAAAAATCGAACCCTTTTAACCTTCATCGATCGTTATGTAAATCCCAGCCGACGGTGCTTTCAGATGTTTTAAATCCGGTTTCAAATATTCAAAATAAATAGTTTCAGTTTTACATTTCCGTTTTTTGTTTCTTTTCTCAATTGTTACTCTAACGTCGTATTGTCCTCTAGCGAGATACACGGAGGTTGATTTTGCGCAATCCAGGTCTAGCTACCGACGAATTCACTGATGCCGTATTGCTCATAATTCCCGGGGTGGATCTGGTTGCCGAAAGAAACAAACGTGTAATTCGCGAAAGGATATATTCGCGTCAGGCAATTTTACTTTCAATGAAAATGTTTACAATGTACGCGCCGGACACGTGACTTTTGATAAACGTCATATATCGCGCGTTAGGGGCCTTAATACAGCTCTCGCGAGTATGAGTTTTGATAAATCCGTGTCTGACGCTCGTCATTGTAAATTACTTCAAGACAGTAACGAAAAACATTATTTTTTTCATGTTGGTTGTATCTCACGCGTCACTTCCGATAAATGTCACACATCGCGCAATAGTGCTTTCATACAGCCCTCGCGAGCGTGAGTTTTGACGGAATTGCGCGTGTGATACTTCTCAATACAATTTCACTTCAAAATAAACGGTTTAAACACTGAAAACACTGTCACCGATTGTACCAGCTAAAATGTTACGTGGCCAGGGTTAATTAATTTAATTAGAGTAATTTGTTGTATTTATGTTAGTCTCGATCCCACGCAGAATGCAAAATATGCTATTGTTAATTTTAAATATTTTTTTTACTGTTAATTTTAGTAAAATATGCAAAAATGATTTGCGTGCAAACATTTTGAATATTTTATACCCCTGTACACCCCCTCTCTTCGAGACAGGGGTACCTTTATTATATAAGGTAGAATCCTACTACCTGGACGACCAGTAACAGTCAGTAAGAATCAGTAAGAGTTAGTAGCAGAGTCAATAGCAAAGATAGTTGAACAGTGTCAATCAGACGAACAGTCACAGTGAGAAACAAAAAGTAGTGGGCCTGAGGGCCGTGTGAGGCGGTCAGGGCTTACGCCCTGGCCGCCGTCCTTAAAGTTTTAAGTTAAAAAAAACAAAGTTAATTTAAAGGAAAATAAAGGAACATTATTATTTTAAAAATAACCAGTGAGTCGAATCTGCGTATTAATCGTTCGGTAGCTTTAGTCAAGTTTAAAATTTTATAGTAACAAGAGTTCAAGTTAAATCAGTAACCAGTCTCGCCTACGGGCCTTGGCAAGACCAAGTTGACGTCGTCGATATCGAAAAATTCTATTCACCATTCATCTGACCCAGGAGGCAGTGTGGGAATAAGAAAAGACTGGATATAGCCACCCATCCATCTGACCAAATGGCAGTGTGGGGGCGTATTTAGGGCTTACGAGCCTAATCGACATGGATATTAATTTAATTAAGAATGAATTAGAAATAAATTCAAAAATATATTCAGCGCCGAACGATAACAAGTGGACAACACGCACCGAAGAACACGGAACGAGCCAACGCGATCTTCCAGGATTGTGCAGAACGAGCGCCCAGCGTTATCGCGAACCGCGAAACGTTGCGGGCGCCTAGACAATAACAGTCGCACCGCGAACTTAACTTCGACCCCTGCAAACAAGGTACAGTGAATTTTAATTACAAGTGAAAAACAAATAGAACTTCAAGTGAAAACCAACGAATATTTTATTTTTGAAAAAACTACATAATCGTAAGTGTAACCCATGTATGTTCCTTTTGTAGCGTCATGGCCATGTCTACGCACCATTATATTATTTATTGTTTTTTTAATGTATTCTGCGATTGGGATCGCATTTGCAAATTTATTGTATTTTGTATTATTTTTTTTGTACGTCTATATTATTTAAATTTGAATTTTGTTTTTAAAAACTATAATTAAACAGAAACGAGAGAAATAACTTAAAAATTCTTTTATTACTGGAGTGAGCCCTTGTCATTACGATACGGCACGGTGAGAAGGTGGAAGCGTCAGGATCTTGTACTCTCCGCTTGCGAGAGAGTCAAATCTGGAAGGCGACTTCTACCTTATTCTCTACCCCCCGGTATCACTCTCCCTAAAATTATAATAATATAAAAATAAATACAAGGAAACTATCAGACATGCGATAGTATGTTTAGTTAAAGAATACGCACAGAAATAGAAACCCCTAAATACAAACAATTAAATATTTTAAGATATTTTGTACTCTATACAAAACATGTAGGTATGTATGTCAAGATAGGGTAGTATGGAGAGGTCAGTCCTTCCTTCTTACCCAGAATATGAAAACAGTTTGATGGTATGTATTTATTTTGAAGATTAAGTATCAAACTATTTAGTCACCTTAGATCAATGATATTATATTTCATTGCCTTATAATATAGGTATTGTGTATAGGTCACTGCCACACAATTTTTATGAAATGTCGTCACTAAACTTTTATTACAATAATTGTTAAATTTTGAGATGCCTTACAAATTGTATGAAAAGATGTCGTCACTAAATTCAATTTTTATAAAAAATGTTAAAAAACATTACATACAAAATGAATATGTCCTTGCTAAACAAGTACATATATATGTATCTTCCTACTTTCCCTAAAATAAGCATAAATGCTTATGCTATAGGTGAAAGAAAACGATCAAGGCAGGATTCGAACTGACAACCACTGGATTACTAGCCCAGCACGCTAACCGCTCTGCCATCGACCCATCTAATAATAATCTATTTATATAACATATATGCTGAGTAGCCTCTAAGTTGACTTTTTTTACTCCAATGTTGAAAAAAACACGAAAAATATAGACCTGGCATACAAATCTCGCGTATCATCGCTTGATATGTTAAGAGAATAAATTCCCTTAAACAAATCGACAGTTGTTGTTGGAAAATAAAAAAAAATTAAAATATTTATTAATGTGTGTTTTTAGTTTGATACGTACTCTTAAATTGTGTCTCATGTGTTACATGCAACTCGTGAAATAATGAATATACCTTCCAACTTACTTGAATGATAGATATTTATGTAGGTATAATATTATATCATGTCAAAACTCGCACAGAAACATATACCTACGTCCTACACAGGATGTTAAAATATGAACCGTGCCAGATTAAAAATGTCTTATTTCGTGCAAAATCATGCAAACATATACTTTTATCAGATTTTTAATTATCTCAATAGAGACGAAGTTGGAATATTTATTGTAGGAGAACCGGGAAATCAAGGCACCTACAGGGCTTACGACCTGTCATCGGCTGGTTTACGTGATCACTTTATGCGCTTGCGCAACGTTCACCAATTATGCCTTTTAATGAGATCCCTATCAATTCAATTTTGAAAGTTCTATATATTGTAATACTGAAATTCTTTTCGCTTGAAAATAAGGAATTTTTACTACAGCCATCTATGGGTGAAATTATGAACAACAATCTTATTATTTTTATTTATTTTATTGGAACGCCATCTATTGAGAGAATTGGTTTTTTTGTAAATAATGAAAGCTACAATTCTTATATCTGAGGTGACAATGCATTTTTCGCATAGAAGTCACCCCTGAATTGCGCCAGACTTATAAGGTCATTTTTGTCTTATTTACCTACTTGTACCAATGTGTAAGTAATCGAATATTTTTATTATTGCATATGCGCAAACATTGGATTTTTTTCCCTGTCGGGAGTCAAAGATATTTTTTAACAGATTTTTAATTATCTCAATAGAGACGAAGTTGGAATATTTATTGTAGGAGAACCGGGAAATCAAGGCACCTACAGGGCTTACGACCTGTCATCGGCTGGTTTACGTGATCACTTTATGCGCTTGCGCAACGTTCACCAATTATGCCTTTTAATGAGATCCCTATCAATTCAATTTTGAAAGTTCTATATATTGTAATACTGAAATTCTTTTCGCTTGAAAATAAGGAATTTTTACTACAGCCATCTATGGGTGAAATTATGAACAACAATCTTATTATTTTTATTTATTTTATTGGAACGCCATCTATTGAGAGAATTGGTTTTTTTGTAAATAATGAAAGCTACAATTCTTATATCTGAGGTGACAATGCATTTTTCGCATAGAAGTCACCCCTGAATTGCGCCAGACTTATAAGGTCATTTTTGTCTTATTTACCTACTTGTACCAATGTGTAAGTAATCGAATATTTTTATTATTGCATATGCGCAAACATTGGATTTTTTTCCCTGTCGGGAGTCAAAGATATTTTTTAACAGATTTTTAATTATCTCAATAGAGACGAAGTTGGAATATTTATTGTAGGAGAACCGGGAAATCAAGGCATAATTGGTGAACGTTGCGCAAGCGCATAAAGTGATCACGTAAACCAGCCGATGACAGGTCGTAAGCCCTGTAGGTGCCTTGATTTCCCGGTTCTCCTACAATAAATATTCCAACTTCGTCTCTATTGAGATAATTAAAAATCTGTTAAAAAATATCTTTGACTCCCGACAGGGAAAAAAATCCAATGTTTGCGCATATGCAATAATAAAAATATTCGATTACTTACACATTGGTACAAGTAGGTAAATAAGACAAAAATGACCTTATAAGTCTGGCGCAATTCAGGGGTGACTTCTATGCGAAAAATGCATTGTCACCTCAGATATAAGAATTGTAGCTTTCATTATTTACAAAAAAACCAATTCTCTCAATAGATGGCGTTCCAATAAAATAAATAAAAATAATAAGATTGTTGTTCATAATTTCACCCATAGATGGCTGTAGTAAAAATTCCTTATTTTCAAGCGAAAAGAATTTCAGTATTACAATATATAGAACTTTCAAAATTGAATTGATAGGGATCTCATTAAAAGGCATAATTGGTGAACGTTGCGCAAGCGCATAAAGTGATCACGTAAACCAGCCGATGACAGGTCGTAAGCCCTGTAGGTGCCTTGATTTCCCGGTTCTCCTACAATAAATATTCCAACTTCGTCTCTATTGAGATAATTAAAAATCTGTTAAAAAATATCTTTGACTCCCGACAGGGAAAAAAATCCAATGTTTGCGCATATGCAATAATAAAAATATTCGATATACTTTTATGATACAATCATAAATGTTATGTTTGTCTAACGGCGGCGTAACACAAGAGAAGTACTAATCCTTTCTTTGACATACATACCGCTCGTTCAGAGCCGAGTGCCGTGTTTTTTTTTATTAATAATTGATTTTATTTTATTTCCTTGTATGGTAAATTTAATTAATCATTTTTTTATTGTTTAATTAAAATAATGTGCATCTATCATTAAAAGTGGAAAAAATGTTATGCTTTTAGAAAATTGGCTTTTTCAATCTAACTTCATACAAAGATTTCTTAAATTTGTATGTACCTACTAGTGATCATCCAATGGTCAAACAATCATACGTAATTCATTAGATTTTTAAGTTTGAAAGTCATTGAGGTTCTTTTTGACAAAGAGTATACCTCTATATTGCTTATGTATGTATATACATAGGTACCCTCTTCTATGGGCGCCCTATATAATATTAGTTAAATTACATTCTTTTACAAATACATCATTAGAGTACGTGTTGTTTGCCTTAAGTACATACCGTCTTACTTATAAACGTAAACTATCTATAGTAGGTACTTGGTAATAGAGCGTGATTAACGTAAAAGTTTACTTATAAACCGTGACTATCTTTATTACGCCTTAATTTCATATACGACAAGTTAAGACAGGTCGAGAGGTTGTTTAACGCTTGACTAACGCGTCATAACAAATATTTCAAAATGGCGGATCTTTCACATATGTTCCGACGCATATTTGAGATTGACAGAAAAATTTAATACTTATAACGATTTTCCTAGTTATTCTTCATCGCAATCGTGTTTAATTTGACTCAACACGGCACAACGCGGTTTTCGTTTTCATTTTTCGATGTCAGCTATCCAAAAATTACATGCAAATTTCAATTTTTTGACATCTGTGAAGCCAATGTGACAATATGAAAAAAATAAATGAGGGTGTTCGTAAACAATTTAGTGAACTAGTAAGTCATATCTTAGTATACGTTTATAAGTAAGATTTATTAATACCGATCTTAACTATTTTAGTCGTGCTTATCTTGTTGCGCGTTAAGTAAGCTATTAATGAAATCTAATAAGTAAGACCGTTACTGTTTATTAAATATTGTTTCACAGTAGATATTATGTATTTTTACTTAACATGGTTGAACCACTGCGTTTGACATTGGCAATATGAACGTAAAAAATCAATGGTTTGATGTGAAATATTTTTAAATTAAATTTAAAGATATAACTTTGTATTAACCACGTTTTTTGGTTGAAAGATTTTTGGTTGAAACCAAAAAACGTGGTTAATACAAAGTTATATCTTTAAATTTAATTTGTTAAATATGAACCACAAAGTTAACATTCAAACATTTGAAAATATTGAAATATTTTTATCCTCCACTACCCCCGAAGGTTATATAGTGCGGAGTTATGAATTTGAAATTTTTAAGGGTATTCTTTTTATTGCAGATTATTAACTAGTATCATGGTGAAATTGTATTCTGAAAGGATTACTTTACAAAAATACAAAATTTAGGTATTCATACTAATAAGAAAATCTAAACACTTAAAAATATATACATGCATACATACATACCCATATATACATAGATACATAATATTCCAACTGTCGACACGTTCAAGAGAATATATTTATCTTAATGAATCGTCAGTATTAAGAGAATTTTATGCCAGGTCTATATCTTTCATGTTTTTTTCAACTTTGAAGTCAAAAAACACCAACTTAGAGGCTTAGTGTGTCTGTGTGTGTCCCTTATATGTATATTTAATGCTTTGTTTGCATATTCATTCAATCGATAAAATAAATAGGTACATTATTATGTTTTTCTAATTGACTGTGATGAATATTTTTATTTGTATTGTGTATAATTGTAATTGTAAATGGCCTTCGGCAGTATTATTCGTATTAAAATTAAATAGTTGTAACGTGCTCCATAGGAATGGTATTTTCAAAGTTGAAAAAACCATGAAAAATATAGATCTGGCATACATATCTCGCACATCTTCGATTGAAACTTTTATCGGTCTGTTAATAGAAATAAATTCTCTTGAACAAATCGAAATTTGGAAAACATTAAATAAAATAATTAATTGTATTTACTTTATACACAAGGTAAAGTACCTACACTTGCAACGCCTCTGAGTACGTTTGTTTACATCGGCCAAAATTATTGTCTCGAAGAATAATATTATTTTATTCTTTTACACACCGCGGTCAAATATGACATTTGCGCTAGTAATGATAAGAGTTATTTTTGCATCACGTAAACGTAATATGAGACAATTTGAATCTGAGATGTTGACTTCCTGTGTATACACGCACGTGTTCATAGTATAAAAAATATTTGTATTTTAAACCGATATGTAAATTTCATTCTTAAAGAAGTACCTACCTAGAAATTACATTTTGGTAACTACACCTATTTATTATTATGAATTCATTTAACAATGAAACAAAATTATTTAAATTATAAATTATTTTTATACCATTTTTATAAAATGATGTCATAAAATTCGATCTTTGTATGTTATTTTAAACCATACTACTAGTTGCATGTAACACATGAGATCCAACTGTCGATAGCGATAGTACCTATGTATAGTTGAAGAATAAGTACCTACCAAACTATAAACCCAAAAATCAAAATTATTGAATATTTTAAGATATTTTGTTTTACATACAACACATGTAGGTATGTATGTCAATAAAGGATAGTGTGGAGGTCAGTCCTTTTCCTACCCGGAATATGAAACCAGCATGATGGTATGTATGTATGTTTGGAGATTTAAGTATCAAACTATTAAGTCTTCTTAAATATTGTGTATAGGCGACTGCCATACAAATTGTATGAAGCGATGTCGTAAATTTTTATAAAAATTGTTAAAAAAAAATGGAGATGTAATACTACAATGCTAATGAGGTGTTTCGGCTTTTTGCGATATTTTTAAAAATTATGGAAATATAGGCAGTTAAACACATAAATTTGTCATAAAAAATATATTAAAAAAGAAACTCTGTAATTTTTTTGAATAATTAAATTTGAGATTTTGTATTTGTCTATATTCATACCAATTTTCAGCGTTCTAGCTTTTATGCTTTCTGAGATATATGGAAAAATAAAGTGAAAATTCAAAAGTTGATAACTCCTGACTGAAACAAAAATTCAAAATTCTGAGTATAACAGTTTTGTAGGCCTATTACTGTTTATATACTCTGAAATTTTCGGCTCTGTGAATTGAGCGGATCAAAAGTTAATACGGGGGACGGACACACACACACACACACACACACCCTCACACACACACATACACACACACACACACACACACACACACACACACACACACACACACACACACACACATACACACACACACACACACACACACACACACACACACACACACACACACACACACACACACACACACACACACACACACACACACACACACACACACACACACACACACACACACACACACACACACACACACACACACACACACACACACACACACACACACACACACACACACACACACACACACACACACACACACACACACACACACACACACACACACACACACACACACACACACACACACACACACACACACACACACACACACACACACACACACACACACACACACACACACACACACACACACACACACACACACACACACACACACACACACACACACACACACACACACACACACACACACACACACACACACACACACACACACACACACACACACACACACACACACACACACACACACACACACACACACACACACACACACACACACACACACACACACACACACACACACACACACACACACACACACACACACACACACACACACACACACACACACACACACACACACACACACACACACACACACACACACACACACACACACACAGACTCACGAAATGTTCTACTCCGAATTCTGAGTAAATCCGTCTACGGAAAAAATGCAAAAAATGCAAGACCAAGACCAAGACTGCAAGACTTGCAAGACTTTTGCTCATCACTATTTGTGAAGGCCGGTCGATTAGAACGTGAATTGAGGGAACGTGTTCAGAAACCTGGCGAACTCACCTCGAACTATATCGAATCCGTGCATTTTATGTCCAAAAAATTAGCCAAGCCTTGGGAAGAGTCGGAAGTCATACGTCACATTGTGAAACATGCTCGTCCCGACTGTAAATTAATTCTACGCACCTATCACGCCTCGTCAATATCCCATTTAATTGTAGCCATGTAGCCACGAAGAGCAACTTTAGGGCTTTCAAGACTTTCTGTCTTAAATTCGGTGCACTATTATCTTCACTATCACTGAGCAGTGAGCCAGTTGTTTCAACATGATTAGCTCTCTTTGGCACATTAAGTGCAGTGTCTGCAAGGTTTTAGAGTTCTCCGGACTCTTCGTATGTTCTTTATGTGTTCTTTCAGAGTTTTGCAAGGGGCCGTTATTAGTCCCCATAAGCAGAACGGGTGGTGGTGGGGGAAGAACAATCCCATTTAATGGACATGGTCCATGCTGATGAAGAATTGGATGAAGAAGAGTTCGTACCGACGTCGTATCCATCTAGTAAAAACTTCACGAAATCTTAAAATATATCACACCCGGTCACCGCAGTATCAAATGCTGCTCCCCTTATTTGTAAAAAATGTGATAAAAATGGTCACTTAACGAGAGACTGTAAACTTATACCTAAACCAATATGTTTTAAGTGCAGGAAGATAGGCACCTTAACCTCTAAGGCCCGGTTGCGTCAAAAAAGTTAAACGAAAGTTTATAGTTTGTAGCGGGTGCAACCAGCCGAGTTGACCACCCACTTCAAGGAGTAGGGGGACGTCGGCCGGCTATTTAAGATCCTGCACATCACGTTCCCGTCGTTCAGTTTAACCAAGGCCAGCGGTAGATCGTCACTCTGCTCGACTCACATTTCGATTCCGCGCATTCATCGATCTATTTTATTTAAATTATTTAATAGTCAATTATTGAAGTATATACCAATCTTGAATTATAATTAGAGTCAAACTATCAAATAAACACGTAAGTCAAATTCAAACTATTTTAATACCTGTCTGTAATATCAATTAATTTATATTTCATATGATAAATTTATAAATGTTTTATGGTGTGGCGTGGGTACCTCATTCTGCTGTGTAACGTTCTTTAATTAGCTTGCAACTAATTACCGAGTTACGCACGGCAGGATCGAGTACACACGCGACATCATTTCGCGTTGGATTTGGGGAACAGGCGACAGGTTATCACCTAGTGCCTTTCTAGACCGGAGCACCCTTCTGTAAATAAATAAATTAACATTAAAATCCAATTCCCAACCTAGCGCGAAAACTGGTGACCACCGAGCGTGCAGAACAGGTATATTTGTTGTGTAAAGATAATATTTGTAAAATAGTGTGTAAAACTGGTAAAGCCCCATCTCTGTTGCAATTTTGTCGATTTAAATTTATATTGAGCACATGACATCAAATTTGTGATAATAATTTTTTTTGTGTAACAAACGATAATCTGTTATCAGGAACAAATTATAATATTCGTTCAATAACAATTATCTAGTCACTTTGCACATTCTAAACTCATACGACAGAGATTAAAATTTTATTAAATAATAATTATTTCGGTTATTGGACCTGGTTAGACTGAACCCTACGGGTAACTTTAAACATGTAATAATTTAAATTCATAACCGTGCGCAGGCCCGTACACAGCGCACATTGTAAAAAACCAAAAAATCGACGAAATAGATAAGTAAATCATATAAATAGTTTGTAAGTATTAAACATACGCAGTAATAGTATGTTATCCCTAATTGTTATAAACCATTAAAAAACACATTTATAACGTAATTATAAGTATTATAATTAGTTATATTGTCGTATTCAAAACTAAAATATCGAAACTGGTATTGAATAAATATATGCTAAATAAATACCTACCAAAAATTGAAAAATATTTCCCTATGTTAATTGTAAAAATATATAATAATGTGTATTTATTTTTTTTTCATGAGCTAATACTACGCTAAAACGGACCAAAAAAACTACCAAACGGAGGTAAAATAACGGAAGGAATACCAAAAAAACTAAAGGAGATTTAAAAAAGATAAAAATATAAAAATAAAGAACCTAAAGAAGCATGTATTATGCGCAAAAACAGCACGCATAAAAAGATAAGTAAAAACCACATTTTATTATTTAAAAAAAGCCAAAGTAAATTCATTTGCAGTAACATAAAATCATTGCAGAAATAAAAATAAAATATCTATCTAAAAATTCACGTAAAATCCTTATTTTTAAATACCTACAAGACAAATTATTAACCTGTAAAGTAAATACGTAGGTAAATAAATTTTAGTATTATTGCTTAAAAATAACGCATAAATGTTACACGGAATGTAAAATAAAATTATTGTCTAAAAAATGTCACAAAAAAACTTGTTTACCATGACGCGCACATTTATATCGCGATAATAAAAACATGTAACAAAATTAACCAAAAATATTATTTTTAATATTATTTTGCGGTAGTAAAAATATATCCAAAAAAATATCCTGTAAAAAATTACAATAATAATATCTTCCCGAACATCAATCGGAATACATTATCTGATACCTACTTATGAAATAGGTAGAATCCTATAGTGTAAATTTAAAATATGTAACCGAGGTAATAATAATAAAAATATTCTCCACGAAAAAAATCACGAAATCGAAGCTCGAAACGAAACATTAAATATATTCGAAGTACATACAATAATCATATTCCATTGAGCGTACAGTGCCGTGCACATTTGAAACAAAAAATAAGAAAGATAATAAATGTAAATGTAACAAAAATATTTATTTTAAAATAAAATAGAAATATTATATCGAATAATAATAAAGTACGAACGCAGTCATATTAACAAAAGTATAAAAAAACGAATATTAAATACGAAATCATAACATAATTTAATAATCTATAGAAATATCGAGTAAACATCATCGAAAAATATATTCCACTCCGCGATACTGTACACCGAGACAATACCGGTTACGTGGGCGTAAATACGAAATACCAAAATCTAACACCGCGACGAATCACGCATGAATCTAGGACTATTCGCCACCAACATTTGTTAGCCAGCGAAACGTAATATAATATATCTCATTGATAATATATACATAACTTGTACTTTTATTTCAGATTAAAAACGTTTAAACATTTATTCATTTTAAATTATTAAATCAAATATACATTTAAATTTAATAAAAAAATTATATCCTATTTAAAAACAAAGCATTTAAATACTTTACGCTGAATATATTAAATAAAAAATAAATTATTTTTTTTAAATTTTTTTTTAAATATAGTTACCTAATCACAATAACAACAAACATATATACGTATAGGAACGTCTACAAACAAGAGACCTTATAAGCATCGAACAAAAATAAACACTTAAAATATTTTTTTTTATTTTTATTTATATTTATAAACTGTAATACAACTTGAAGAATATAACTCACATCAAATGTTATACGATAAAATGAACATCATGGACAAAGAAAATACAGAACAATCGTCACAAGACCAAGCAACCGAAATTTATTCAACAAACATCAAATTGCCAAGCGTATGGAGACATCAGATACAATTATGGTTTTTCACCATAGAAGCCCAATTTTCAAACGCAAGAATAACTAAGGATGAATCCAAATATAATCATGTATTAGCCGCATTAGATCCAGAAACCATGTCATGCGTCGCTGACGTCATACAATTTTCGCCAAGTATGGATAAATACAAAAACCTCAAACTCACACTTCTGAACCGTCTACAAGAGTCTGAAGAGAGAAGACTCACCCAATTACTCCATGGAATACAATTAGGAGACAAGACACCATCAGAACTATTGCGAAGGATGAAAAGCCTAGCTGGACCAACATTAAATAACAACACGTTAATTACAAGATTATGGATAGAACGACTACCTCATCGTATACAAGAAATAATTTCAGCCATTAATACAGATGACGTCACAGTAGTAGCCACAACAGCAGACAGAATAATGGAAGTCAACAGTAGAACTGACGTTCAAGCAGTAAACCTACCATCAACTTCTTCATTGAGCAACACAGCAACAAGCGACCAAAGCACAGTAAACTTACTTTGTACAATGCAGCAACAAATACAAATGCTAACCGACAAAATAATGGGACTTGAAATTCAACAGAGGCAATCAAGACCATTCTACAGAAATAATCAACGCGACCATTCAAGATCAAGATCCACAAGCCCAAATAGATATCAAAAATATAATAATAATTATAATCGGCAAAACAAACGCAATTTTAAATACAATTATAATAACAATAACTTCCAACAAATGTCAAATAATAATAATAATAACAACTATCAGCAAATGCGTAATAATAATAACGATAACGTCAAGCCGCTGGATATATGTATACCACATCAAAAATATGGAAGTCAAGCAAAATACTGTCGACAGCCTTGCACCTATAACCATCCGGAAAACTAAAAATGCGACAGGTGTGTGAGACAACACCGTCGCAAATGAAGCATCGTCTCTTTCTACCAGATATAATCACGGGCGTGCAATACCTTATCGACACAGGAGCCGAAATAAGCATCATACCAAGATACCTAAAAAACGACAAGGCAACCATCGCTACAGACAGTATCATCACTCCTATTTACGCAGCAAATGGAACAATAATACCTTCATATGGACACCGAATTATCAACTTAAATCTCGGATTACGCCGGAATCACAAATGGAAATTTATAGTCCCCGACGTAACCAAGCCGATCATAGGGGCAGATTTCTTAACCAATTATGATATATTGGTGGACTTAAAAAGAAAATTACTCATTGATAAAAAAACAGGGTTGACAAGCAAAGGAACCGTCTATAGAACAAGTGTTATAGACATAGCAACAGTACAGTCAACATCAAAATTCCAAAAAATTATACGAAAATACCCAAGTTTAACAAGAGCAGATATGGCACAAAAAGGATCAAAAACAAATATTACTCATCACATTCAAACCAGAGGACCACCCGTCACAACCAAAATGAGAAGGCTCAACCCATTACAATTAGAAATAGCAAAAAAGGAATTCGCATATATGATCGAACAGGGAATATGTCGCCCTTCGAAAAGCAATTGGTCAAGCCCTTTGCATATGGTAAAAAAGCCAGATGGAAATTATAGAATGTGTGGAGATTACAGACGCCTAAATTCAATAACAAAACCGGACAAGTACCCGATTCCACAACTTCAAGACTTCTCACATAAACTACACGATGCAAAAATATTCACTAAAATAGACCTCTCAAGAGCATATAACCAAATAAACATGGAAGAAGAAGACATCCAAAAAACCGCCCTACTAACGCCATTTGGACTGTATGAATTCACGAAAATGCCACCAGGACTGTCCAACGCCGCACAAACATTTCAACGACATCTACATAACATAACAAGGGACCTAGAATACGTCTTCACGTACATTGATGACATTCTGGTCGCCTCCAGAAACATAAAAGAGCATGAGAAGCATCTCGACAAACTTTTCGAAAGATTATCCGAAAACGGATTAATTATCAACCAGGATAAATGCAAATTCGGCGTAGAAGTGCACTTTTTGGGCTACCGAATCAACAAAAACGGAAGTACACCAATACCAGAAAAAGTGGAAGCAATAATAAAAATTGAACCCCCAAAGGACGCAAAAGGACTCCGACGTTTCATGGGCATGCTAAATTTTTATAGAAAATTTTTGCCAAACGCAGCCGAAACGCAAAAAATATTATTCGACCAATTAAAAGGGTACACCAAAAATGACAAAAGAAAACTACAATGGACAACTGAATTAAAAAAAGCGTTCGACAAATGTAAGCAAGATTTGACACAAGCCGCACTACTCGTACACATAAACTCCTCGGCAGAGATAGCAATAATGGTCGACGCATCAGATCACGCCATGGGCGCAGCACTTCAACAAAAAACGGATAACAGCTGGCAACCTATATCATTTTTCTCCAGAAAATTTAATAGCGCACAAGAAAAGTACAGTACGTATGACCGAGAACTCACCGCCATCTACGAGGCGATTAAATATTTCAGACCACAAATAGAAGGAAGAAACTTTGTAATAATCACCGACCACAAACCGTTAATTTTCGCCTTTAATAAAATCAAGCTCAACTCTCCTAGACAAGAAAGACAGCTGGATTATATAAGTCAATTCACCACGCGCATCAAACACATATCAGGCGAAGAAAACATAGTCGCAGATACTCTATCAAGAATCGAAGAGATAGAAATAACATCAAACATCGACTATATTAAAATGGCAAGAGAACAACTCACAGACAAAGAGCTCAAGAAAATGCAGGAAAATTCATCTCTATCACTAAAGAAAATCTCAATACCTAACACTAACAAAATGTTATGGTGTGACATCTCAACCAACACGTTACGACCATATGTACCAATCACAATGCGAGAAGAAGTAATACTATCAGTACATAAATTAAGTCACCCCGGAGTAAAAACAACATCAAAGTTATTAAAACATAAATATATTTGGCCCAACATTGACAAAACAGTAAAAAATGTTGTGAACAACTGCATCGAATGCCAAACTTCGAAAATTCATCGCCACACTGTAACACCTTTGAAACAATACAAACAAGTATCATTGGACAGACTCAAACCAGCATTCTTCCTGAACGAGAACACAGACTACGGCGTAGAACCAAGCAGTACACACACCACCTCTACAGAACAGAGATGGACGTCCACGCCACAGACGCACCAAGCCACTACGCCAGATGACACTTCAGATGACACTTCAGATGACACTCCAGATGCCACCCCAGAACGGCAACCACATACAACCACTAGAGCCGGAAGACGAGTATATTTCCCGGAGCGATTCACCAGCTACAAATATTTCTAAGCTGAGTAATTTTTAATCATTTTTATAATCTGAATAATTTCTATTTTTAATTTTTGTATAATTGTAATATGTATTCAATATAGATAAAAAATTTGGTCAATATGCAACTAATATTTGAATATAAAATCTTATAAAATTCCAACTTGACCAAATCAAAATAAGAAAATGCTGTATAATAAGAAAATGCTGTATACTAAGAAAATGCTGTATAGAAATGTAAATTTAATTGTAATTTTATCTTCTTGTTCAAATTACAGTACATGTAAAAAAGTACATTGAACAAGTTAATATAAACAATATTTTTTTTTAGAAATGTATAAGTATAGAAATAAGAACATGATAAATATATGACCTCTAAATTTTTATTAGTAAAATAAACTGCTATATATATATATATGTAATGCCATTTCAGGTAACCAATATAAAATTTCTTTGTATTTAAAAAAAAAAAAACATATGTCATTGTTACAGACAATCAGAGGAAATGCTGAGGAACGGACCAGGGTGGCGCTATCCAGCTGGCAGGGGGGTGATGTAGCGGGTGCAACCAGCCGAGTTGACCACCCACTTCAAGGAGTAGGGGGACGTCGGCCGGCTATTTAAGATCCTGCACATCACGTTCCCGTCGTTCAGTTTAACCAAGGCCAGCGGTAGATCGTCACTCTGCTCGACTCACATTTCGATTCCGCGCATTCATCGATCTATTTTATTTAAATTATTTAATAGTCAATTATTGAAGTATATACCAATCTTGAATTATAATTAGAGTCAAACTATCAAATAAACACGTAAGTCAAATTCAAACTATTTTAATACCTGTCTGTAATATCAATTAATTTATATTTCATATGATAAATTTATAAATGTTTTATGGTGTGGCGTGGGTACCTCATTCTGCTGTGTAACGTTCTTTAATTAGCTTGCAACTAATTACCGAGTTACGCACGGCAGGATCGAGTACACACGCGACATCATTTCGCGTTGGATTTGGGGAACAGGCGACAGGTTATCACCTAGTGCCTTTCTAGACCGGAGCACCCTTCTGTAAATAAATAAATTAACATTAAAATCCAATTCCCAACCTAGCGCGAAAAGTTAAAGTTACAAAAAAGTTACTTTTTTGTCAAATTGAGTTGCATCGCATTTTTGTTAACTTAAACTTAACCGAAAAGTTACTAAAATTTAAACCCCCAGAAATGAGAGTTTAAGATTAAGTTAAAGTTAATTTTTGACATTTCTCTCAGAGAACACATGATTTATCTTTCGTTTCCCTATCGTAGAAAATACTTTTGACAATTGTTTATTTTGTAATGTTGTTTTTTTCGTGTTAATTGTTGAAATATAGTGATATATTTTTTATGGGGATTCGGATTCATCTAATGACGAATTTAGTCATCATTAATACATATCATGTTAACTACGCGAAAGCCGAAATTATTCAGGCAAAGGACAAATTTTTGGTTATGGGATGATGATGAATTTATCGCCCGATTCAGAATGTTAAAAACAGGGTTCATCAATTAGTGGAACTCATTAGAGAGGACATTGCACCACAATCTAACATTATTTCTTTTTTTCCTTCCACCAATGACAAAGGGATACTTCGTCGGCGGTAAAGTTTGCTGATCGATCTCTGAAAAAATCACTTCATAAAACCTTGCCAATAATATCGTTATGTAAATAAAATTTTAATTAATATATATTTTGAATTTGAATCCATGCCGATAATCAGACAGCAAATAAACAAATAATGATCGTAACGCGCACTGAGCGGTAACAAATAAAACGAGGTTATATTATGACAGACGCCAAAATCTAGCATGGACAAAATGGTATGGCAATATGACAAAAATAATTCCCGGTGTATTTCAGTTCATTATTACGGAATTTGATCTTTGTTGCGTTGGTATCCCCATTAACTATAACTTAACTTTTTTTTTGTCGGTGCAACTCATATTTCATTTAAACTCGACGTAACTTTTGTAAGACCCTAAACGGAGTTTAAAATTTTAACTATAAACTTTTTTTTGGTGCAACCGGGCCTAAGTGTTGTGGTGTGAAGAACTCCACATCGCACCCTAAGAATAATAATAATAATTTTCAAAGTTCAAATGAAAACTCAAAAAATGCATAAGTGCCCGCGGCTCTTGTCTGCCAAGGACAAATTATTCGGACCCCGCGGCACTTATTGAACATGTAAAATTTGTCAAATGGTTTTTGTCATCTACAAAAATAGCTCCTGTTATTTGTGCGAGAAACAAAGACATCCGCCCTTATTTAACTTTTTTTATAAAAAATCTAAATTTTGAAGGTCTGCTGGACTCAGGTGCATCCGTCTCTTGCATAAACTATAACCTATATGATACTCTTTTTCCTTTTAGATTAGGTTCTGAAAACGTGAAAACGTCAATCTATACCGCTGATAGAAGCTCCCAGCCAGTCAATCAAATATTTTATTTGCCTGTCACGATAGAAGGTGTCGAAAAAGTTATTTAATTTTATATAGTTCCTAACCTCCACCCGAATATTATATTGGGAATCGATTGTCTATTGGCGTTTGATTTATGTCCTCAATTGTTAAAAAATATAAGAATAGCTACTAATGAGGAAAACTCTAAAGATGTTTCTGCTCTATCCTCGGCCCAATCTTTGTCGTATAGAGAAAAAATAGAATTAGACGAAATGATTAAAAAATTTGAGGAGGTATCCTTTGAGAAAAAAGGTTTAGGTAGAACTCATATAATAGAACATAGAATAATTACGGAAGGAGAGGCCATTAAGCAGAGGTATTACCCTCTTTCACCTGTCAAACTTGCTCAGTTGGAGAAAGAATTAGACGAGATGCTCGCCTTAGATGTAGTAGAACCATCGCGATCGTCCTGGTCTAATCCTGTGATCATGGTCCCCAAGGCTGACGGTTCGGGTCGGTTCTGTCTTGATTCGAGGAAGCTTAATTCCGTAACTGTGAGAGACTCATACCCTCTTCCGCATATTCAGAGCATTCTGCAGAATTTAAATGGAGCTAGGTACATTAGTAGTCTAGATTTAAAGAAGGCCTATTGGCAAATTGGGTTAGAGAAGGCTTCGCGGGAGAAGACAGCCTTCGTAATTCCAGGAAAAGGCTTATATCAGTTCAAGGTATTACCCTTTGGGCTGAAAAATTCGGCGGCCGAAATGCAGAGGATTGTAGATAAACTGTTCGGGCCTGAATTCGATAAAACCGTTTTTGCTTATGTGGACGATTTAATAATTCTGTCAAAAGATTTTAAATCCCATATAGAAACGTTACACTTGGTCTTAAACCGTTTGAAAGAGGCTAACCTCACCATTAATCTGGAAAAATGTGAGATCTGTAAGAGCGAATTGAGATATCTAGGTTATATCGTAGATGCTAAAGGTCTACGTACAAACCCTCAAAAGGTCCAAGCTATAAATGATTTTCCGAGACCCCGTTGCATAAAGGACATACGAAGTTTTATAGGAATCTGTTCGTATTACCGGAAGTTTATTAAAAAATTTGCAGATCTATCTGTGCCCTTGACACGCCTTACGAGCACTCGTAAGGGCGTTAATAATTTTGTATGGTCAGAGGAAGCAGAAAATGCGTTTATAGCCTTAAAAAAGGCACTAACCTCAACGCCATTGTTGGCAAACCCTGACTTCTCTCACCCCTTTGAGATTCACGCGGATGCCAGTGCAGTGGGTATTGGAGCTGTACTTGTGCAAATTATCAATGGTTCCGAACAGGTGATAGCGTATTACTCCCGTACACTTCATAAGAACGAAACGAACTTTGCGATTACGGAGAGAGAATTGCTGGCAGCTCTAGAAGCCATTCGACATTTCAGGCCCTTCATTGAAGGTTCTCATTTTAAATTGGTGACCGACCATTCGAGCCTTAAATGGTTGGTATCGTTAAAAAACCCCACTGGTCGGTTAGCGAGATGGTCTACTGAGCTATTGCAATATTCATTCGATGTAGAACACAGAAAAGGAAAATTTAATGTTGTCCCAGACGCTTTATCCCGTATTAAAATTGCCACCTTAGATGTAACTACCGAGACCCAAGATGATTGGTATTTGAGAATATTCAAGGGAGTACAGGAGAAACCTCAGGAATTTCCTAACTATTTGATTCAGGACGGTAAACTGTTCAGAAATTCGAAAATCGCTTGCTCGCTTCTACAGGAATTTGCATGGAAAATGGTAGTCCCGAAAGAGGAACGCTTAAATATTCTAAAAACCAATCATGACGCAGATAACGCCGCCCATTTAGGTATATTTAAAACCTATAAAAAAATTCAGTTGATATACTATTGGCCAAGGTTATTCTTAGAAGTTAAAGCGTACATTAACCAATGCGAAACTTGTAAAAAGTTCAAACATTACCAACAAAAACCTCTTGGTCTAATGTCAACTTTCAAGAAGGTAGAAAAGCCTATGAAATTAACCTCTCTGGATGTGGTGGGGCCACTTCCGAGATCGATAGCGGGTAAAATTTATCTCTTATCAGTTCTTGACGTCTTTTCGAAATACCTCTGGTTGTTTCCTTTAAAAAAGGCTAATGCGGAAAACATAGTTAAGGCATTAGAGAATTATGTATTCTTACCTCATGGTGTACCTGCGATGATAATAGCGGATAACGGCATACAGTTTACGTCGAACAAATTCAAAGACAATAAAAAAATATGAAATCCCTAAATTATTTCACACCCCTTTATATTCCCCGCAAGCGAATAATGTAGAACGATATCATAAAACTGCTATTACTGCCCTCGCAACTCTTGTTTCATCTAGACAGCGCGATTGGGACACTTTCAACCCACTAGTATGTTCGGCCATGAACGCCTCAGTTAATATGACTACTGGTTTCAGCCCGTTTTTCCTATTCTTCGGGAGGGAACAGATATTAGCTGGTAGATTACATGAGAGGTTTGGCCCAGTGCCAAGTGATGTTGAACAGGTAGAAATTGAAGACCGACAGGTCTACGCCGAAAAGCTATCCGATCTAAAGCAAATATTTGATGAAGTACAGGAGAATCTGTTCCCTGCTTTTCAGCGTACGGCTGCACACTACAACCAAGGTAGGAAAGAAGTAATTTATAATGTAAACGATGTTGTTTGGCGGAAAACTTTCCCTATTCCAAGGCCAGCGAATACTTCAGTTCCAAATTGGCTGAAAGATTCGTAAAGAACAAAATAGTTGCGAAAATTTCACCTGTAGTATATACCTTGTCGGACGAAAAAGGAAAAATCTTAGGCGATTACCATGTAAAAGATATTTTAAAATTAGACCAGTCGGTGAAATAATCATTTATTACTACCATCGTGGGATACTCATGTGACCTTAATGTGTTATCTAACTTTTATACTATAGTTATGTCTCAGTTACAGGAGATAATTAAACCTATCCTTATATATTACTGAATATCTAGATGATTGCATTGTCTATCACACTATTTCCCACGATGAAAAGCTACAGCTCAATGTATATATTATGTGACGCCTACTCATATTGTTGTTTTGACATTGCAGATTTTGTTATATTTTTGGTACTGATGGTACATGGATAAAATCAATTTTTCATTTCTAAAATAATGTAAAGGGATGGAAGGTGATTTATTTATGTATAAGATAACGAAATATCAACTTTTTGATATCTAGTAACTCTATTCAGAGGCTAAGAATGAAGAGGAGTGACCAAGTCGCAATGATAAAACTGAAACAATCTTTTAACTCAAATGTATAACTATTTAATGTAAACTCTGTAAAATATTAATCTTAAAAGGGTATTATTTCCCATACTGATAGTTGAAAATGTAGAATGGTAGGGTATTTTCTGATTTTTTTGTCTGGAAAAATATTAATGTCTAGTTATTTCTATTGTAATTAAATGTAAACCATATTTTGACCTCACTTAAAATATGAAATGTTTCAACGTTACATTTCTTGCCAAGAAATGTATCGTTGATCTCAAACTAGTTTATATTTATTCCCTAGTGGGTTGCTATTATAAAACTCTATGAAGGAAACCATTATTCCCATTATGTATATTATCATAAGTCTTTGTATGTTGATTAGGTATTTTGGTAGGCGAGAATAGAGAATATTCAAACTTCACCGAAGAGGAGAGGTTTGTAAATTAAGTTGTTAATAAAATGTGTAATTTCCAGACAGAGAAATTGAAGAATAATACAAGATCTATTAAACTTTTGTTGATGTAATAATGTGCTATAGTATAATACTCTATGTCTATAGTGTATAGTCATAGAACACACAAACTAAAGAACGCAAGCCACCGTATATTGAAATTGTACCAACTTCTGAACCAACTTGAAGTTGGCAACATAACAATACTGCTTACTGCCATCTGTTAAACCGTACAAAAGCTCATTAAGAGGCGGGGCATAGGCGGGGCTAGGCCTATAGGGGGGGGGGCTAAATTCGACTTTATTTATTTATTTGAATATTGCCTCTGCATTGATTTCTTATAATGGTTGAAATTGTATAATATGCTTATATTATTCAACCATTATGAGAAACACTGCAAGAAGGAAGTAAAATTCACATACAAAAATTCTTAGGTTAACAAGAAAAGACAATTGTAACGAACAATGGTGTTTATTATAACGAATTACTCGACATTTATAAAATAATATAATATGCCAAATCATACCACAATATCATATTGTCTTATTTAAATGAAATTTGCTAAAATCTTTGCGGAGAAGATGAATATTTCCACGCGCGGAAATCCACTTTATCAATCTACAACGATCTCGTATTGACGGAAAACAAAATTGCCGTTGTATTGATTTGATTGATTCCTTCGAACCACATGAAGTGACACAACATCGACGTGGCATTTTAAAATATTTAAGTTGTTTACAAAGCTTTTAAATATGAAATGCGAAATAAGAAATAATAGTTTTGGACCGCGTTTCACGGAAAACACAATGACGCACAATGACAGATGACAGAACACATCACCAACACGTGAAGAATATATTATTGCCAGAATAAAACAAATTTCCAACATCATTTTCAGTTATTTCAGTAAATCAATTCATCTCAATATTTTTAGCAAACGCGACATATGCTAAAAATAAGAAATAACAATTATATTAATAAATTAAGTAGTTAAAATGTATTCGCTCATGAAAAATTTAAAATATACTTGAAAGATCGATGTTTTTTTTTACTTATGGCAAAATTTTCTGATTTCTAAACAGAGACATCTCTTAAACCGTACAAAAGCTTTCTGATATTATAATACACACATACATACACACACACACATACCATCACGTCCATCACCACAGAATTGGACCGATTTCAATGTATGGTGGCTGGTAGGCCCTGTGTATAGTCTTATACGTTCAGTGAAGATGGTAGTTTTAATATGCATCTTAATATTTTTTGTCCCATGTAAAAATAAAACTATTAAATAAAAACAGTATTAAATCATTATATCGCACCGTTAGTGTAAAACCGACGTAAGTGCAAATACTATAGTTTGGAGAAATGGGAGTTTAAAGATTTCACATCGCTCGCAAAAATTGGGTTTTTCAAATAAATCAATGTGTTTTTGTTTATAAGTATATTAAACCATGCTTTATTCATTGAACATATAAACAAAACATTAAAACTATATCTTCTTCTTCTTCTCAGCCTAATCCCAGCCACTCCTGGACGAAGGCCTCCTCCATCTCCTTCCAAGCCACTCTGTCTTGCGCTCTGAGCAACCAATTGACACCAGCATGATGGTTGATCTCATCCCTCCATCTCATGGGCGGTCTTCCAAACACCTTTGACTGTCATTCTTAGTCTCCAAGCCAACATTATCCTTCTTTATATAATTTTTCTTAAATTTGCAGTTGCTAGGTTTTAAATTTTCAGGGCACAAAAACATGTTGATATTTTTCAGTTACTTCACTATTACATTTTTTATTTTTATCAAATATGGCAAAGGTTAAGTTAAAAAGGACAAATTTTGACCTTATTTAAATAATGTGAATCTACAAGAAGTCTTCTTCTTTTCTAGGCCTTAAGGCCTGTCCAAGAAGTACAAGAAGTCAATTATGCAAAAAAACTAAAATATACATCCTCTTTTGCTACGGTGACTAATAATGATTTTGTGACACAAGGTTTTTATAAAAATCATGGTGGATTTCTGGTATCACTCTTGACGTACATAGAGATATCAGTTTTTTTTTTTTTGCTTCAGATATCTTTGGTGGTTCTATAAAAGCTTTACTCAATTGCGGTTCTATTGGACGTCCACGCTGACGCTGTCGTAAATTAATACTAAAAAACTCTTTCTGAGCATAACTTGTTTTATAAAAAATGTGGTATGGACTACATTTTCTTACTTCCATTACGCAGATATCCATCCATCGAACCTGTAAATTATTTTCATTTGTTTTGTAATTTGTCCCCATTGTTTTAGCCAAGCTATGAAAATCATAAATCTCTCCAGTGCTCAATTCTGTAACCTTGTAAGGTTTTTTTTTGTTAGCCATTTGTATTATAGGAATCCACTGTGTTGGCATATAAATTGGCCCAGACTTAAGGGATCTCTTTTTTTGCTTTTCTATGCACGAATGCATAGAGTCTCCCTCATTTTGGGTATGCCCTATTACTAAAAAATATGTGTTATCTTTGGAATATTAAAATTATGGATGCCATGAATTTATTTTTATTTTGACCAGGGCAATTATCTGAGTAAAAAACTACATCATTTCCAGTGGACTGGTCTCTTAGAAAATTGTAAACACAGGTACCAATCTCATTGGCACCTCTATTGGCAATACCTTCATGCCAAACGAAGCAGTAACCACTTTTGTTCACCATATTATATATGGTGAAATTAAACGTCGAAAGCTTCCTTTTGTAGTGTAGAACTGATATAATATGTGCTTCTGGTGTTGATAAAACGGTTTGCAAATCGTAACAACAAACTATTTTATTTGTTGCTGGTGCCTCTTGCACGTCTTTCGCTTTTTGCTCTCTCGATAGTTTTTTTATTATTTTGGTGAATGTCGTATTCTGTTTGATGAATATTTTTCTCCTCATCGTTCATATTTTCAAACTTTTCGCATAATTCGCATTGGTCCTTTTTAGGCTGAAAAAAAACAATATTATATTCTGTATTGGATATAAATGAATACATCGAATATTCTTTCTTGTATACAGTCTATACATTTCTCGCACTGATAATGATCCATCAATATATTCTCTGGTAGTCTGCGCTCTCAGGTAAAGAGATTCAATTCGTGGGAATGATTCTATGTGATTGCGAACATTTAATTTGTCATCATTAGATATATTTCTAGGCCTGTTATTGTGCTTTTCTTGAAGTGGAGGATGTACTATACCAACTGAACATTTCCTTCGAATGACAGTACTTATAAAAGAATCTCCTATGTTTAATGTTGCTTTAAAAAAGTGTTTACACACAACAATAGGTTTGTTGTCCAGTAAAAGGTTTAGCTGGGAAGGAATTGATGTGATGACGGGTCCTTAAGGGTTCGAACTTTCTCAGGAAAAAATTTTAAGCTTCCTTAAAATTTTTTGTTCAGGTGGGGGGTATTGTCATGTTATTTTTATTAAAAAGTAACATGACCTACTTACCTGAAACAAATAAATTAATACGACTTTGGACAATCCCTTTTAAAAATAAATTTATAAGACTGGCCACAATATTAAGGAATATTCTTTTGAGGGGTGGTAACATCGCGGTGTGGCACACGCGTCCTTTTTGGCAAGCGTCGCGCCAACGAATCGGTCGAAGCCGATAATGGCTGCCGACGTAAAATAATTCGTGTGATCAGCGCGAAGCGCTGGATAAAAGGCCAATTAAGATGCCTCGAAACGTTCCGGGATAACCAGGAGAAATCCTAATTTCTCCTTTTTTTTTATCCCGCTTAATTTTAGTGTAATACCACACAATGTAACGTCGATATCAGTATCACATTATAAGAAGACGATGTCTTCTTATTAAACCTCATAATTGTGTCTAAGAAGCATTATTTGGCTTCTACAAAATGGCGAACGGCCTATTTCAACAGAAAAATCTAACTTCGTAACTTCTTGACATATTCTACAGCATAAATCAACGGAATCTTCACAACCTCCTTCGATTATTATGTGAATGTTTATTTGGTATCATTCCTTCTGAATGATCAAAATGATAACTTCTTCTGTTTTAAAATTTAATATTAAAAATGTAAATCAAGGTTAAAAACCCTATGTATCTCATCTATTTATAACGATCATATAAATTGGCCAATTTTGAAACTAAAAAGAAATGTTGTTAAGAAAATAAAATACTGTATTCTGTTAAATTGTTAATTTAATATCGCTCATTGCGTATAAACATAATGATTATCTTGGTTATTAATTTCATGTAACTATAATTCTGCAACAATATATTCATGTCATTGATAAATCTGTTGTTCATATTTCTCTCTCCACCCAATATTGATTAGACAAGAATGATGAAAACTTAGTTATGATTTAATCCACTTGCTTGAACTTTTTCTTTTTTATATATTTATTTTCCTTGGCCATAATTTGGCAGACCGTAGAAGGATAATTTCGTCGCCTTGGGATCGCGGTCTCATGCGAACCACTGTCTGGTCGGTGGTGAGGTGTGGTACCGTCGGGGCGAAGCCCCAGGGGCTCTCTACTGTCCCCATGAACGGATTCACACCCTCACAGTATGTATAATGTTAATTTTGTATAAAAATGTATAAATTTGATAAGTAATGCATGAAAATTCAAGATATGCGGGACAGAGGAACAAGGAATGCGGGAAAATACAAGATATCCGGCTCGAAGGACCAAGGAATATGGTGGAAAAGATAAAGGTATAGGGAATTACCTTGCCTCGATATTTATTTGTGCTGGTTCTGTAATCTTTTCACCACATTCACAGCACAGTATGAAAACTTTGACACTTCACTAGTAATTCACAAGTTAATTAATTTCAGCGAATTTTGAAGATATAATTTTAAGAGCGGTGCGGTGCGGTGTGTTAGTCAAGATGACAGTTGATATAATGAGAGAATTTATATGCAACAATACTTTTTTGCATATAGCTGGCAGGTATGTAGGTAGGTTGTTTTTAGGCCGAGGTACACTAGGATAGGAAAGATGTGTGTGTGTGTGTGTGTGTGTGTGTGTGTGTGTGTGTGTGTGTGTGTGTGTGTGTGTGTGTGTGTGTGTGTGTGTGCGTGCGTGTGTACCCAACTTTGCGTAACCAGCTGTGAATAATGGGTTTACTTCAAATATGGTTGATTCTCTTTTATATAGAAAAAACAAAAAGAATGCTTTACATCTTTTAGCTCCGGGGTTAAAAACATTAACAAAAAATAATAAAAATCGTTGGGTTAAATTAAACTATATTGGGAAATCGTCAAACAAAATTGGAAATATTTTGAGAAAAAACAATAAAAACATTGCATTTTATAATGACAATACACTAGGTAAATTCTTAAATAACAGTAAAGATAAAATCGATAAATTAAACCGTAGTGGTGTTTACTCTCTTACATGCAATACATGCTCAGGTATATATGTTGGTCAAACGGGTAGATTTTTAAATACACGACTTAAAGAACATCTTGCGTGTTTCCGTTTGAAAAAAGACACTTCGAACTTTGCGACACATTTACTTGAGAGTGAGCATTCGTTTAACTCACAAACTGGGATAAATCTTATACATAGTTTAAGAAAAGGTAAAAAATTAGACAAACTTGAAATATTAGAGATAAATAGAGTAAAATGTAACAGCAACGTTCCTTTGATTAACGCACAAATAGATTTTAATACTTCTCCATTATTATTACCATTAGAATAGTTAATGTCGGGTTTTTCTGTTGGTCATTATTCAATATAATTGCTGTCTTTTTAATACAATATTTGTATATTCATTCCTTCACTTCAATTTTATTTTTATTATACCTGCATACATATTTACCTTAATGTCTTTCGGGTATTTAATTTTTCTTAGAATTGCCCCCTTCCATATCTATTGTTGTTATCCTCTTTGTGAATCTATATATAGATGGTCTTCATCATTATTGTTCACCATTCTGACGATGCTCATCATAGAGCGATACCGGTGAATGGGAGTCGCATTTGCGAAAAATTTAAGTAGAACGTAAAATTAAATATAAATTTTTTTTTTCATAGTTTTAATTAACAAGACTTTTCATAAAAAGTTTTAGTAATATTCAAAATTAATGGCTATCTTCGTAATATATTCCATAAGATAGACCATCATTTTTATTGAAATGTGTTATTAAAATAACAAAGATGACATTGATTATAATATTTATGAAACTGAACAATTTAGTCATCATTGATGACTTCCTTTAGTAGCCAATACTCTGTTATATAAGATGTGAAGTAAGGTATTTTCCTAATAACTAGAATAATTTGGGATCGTTCTTGAATGTAATACAGTTCTTGGTCATCTTAGCTACTAAGTACACAAATCTATATTATAAATTTGAATGTTTGTATCTATGTATGTATCATGTATGTGTTGAATGCGCTCCTAAACCGTTCATCCGATTGCGATGAAACTTTGGTGAGTTGTCGAGAGTATGCCCGGGATGGTTTCTGGATCAAAAAATTTTAACTTCTTCTTCTTCTTCATCGAGTTTTAGGTCATTTTACCTATGAAGGTGGACTATCCTGGGAACCGTTCATCCGATTGCAATTAAACTTTGGTGAATTGTCGATCGTATGCCCGGGATGATTTCTGAATTTAAAATATTTTCTTCTTCTTCTTCTTCATCGGGTATCAGGTCATTTTACCTATGAAGGTGGACTATCCTGAGAACCGTTCATCCGATTGCAATGAAACTTTGATGAATTGTCGAGTGTAAGACCGGGATGGTTTCTGGATTAAAAAAAATCTTCTTCTTCTTCTTCATCGGGTATCAGGTCATTTTACCGATGAAGGTGGACTATCCTGAGAACCGTTCATCCGATTGCAATGAAACTTTGGTGAATTGTCGATCGTATGCCCGGGATGATTTCTGAATTTAAAATATTTTCTTCTTCTTCTTCTTCATCGGGTATCAGGTCATTTTACCTATGAAGGTGGACTATCCTGAGAACCGTTCATCCGATTGCAATGAAACTTTGATGAATTGTCGAGTGTAAGACCGGGATGGTTTCTGGATTAAAAAAAAAACTTCTTCTTCTTCTTCATCGGGTATCAGGTCATTTTACCGATGAAGGTGGACTATCCTGAGAACCGTTCATCCGATTGCAATGAAACTTTGGTGAATTGTCGAGCGTATGACCGGGATGGTTTCTGGATTAAAAAAAAATCTTCTTCTTCTTCTTCATCGGGTATCAGGTCATTTTACCTATGAAGGTGGACTATCCGGAGAACCGTTCATCCGATTGCAATGAAACTTTGATGAATTATCGAGTGTAAGACCGGGATGGTTTCTGGATTAAAAAAAATCTTCTTCTTCTTCTTCATCGGGTATCAGGTCATTTTACCTATGAAGGTGGACTATCCTGAGAATCGTTCATCCGATTGCAATGAAACTTTGGTGAATTGTCGAGCGTATGACCGGGATGGTTTCTGGATTAAAACAATTTCTTCTTCTTCTTCTTAATCGGGTATCAGGTCATTTTACCTATGAAGGTGGACTATCCTAGAACCGTTTAAACACGATGGTTTCTTTATTCTGTATATTTTAACAGCAACAACCTTTTTGTATAAGTACAAATCAAGTCAAGTTAAATACTATCTGACAACTAGAATCAAAACGCAAACTATTTTTCTTTTAATGTATATGACAGTTCCATAGAACAAACAATACCTATAGTACAAGAAAATGTCCCTTTTTCTTCAAAAATCCGATTACAATGAAACTTTGGTGAATTGTCGAGCATATGACCGGGATGGTTTCTGGATTAAAATTTTTTTCTTCTTCTTCTTCATCGGGTATTAGGTCATTTTACCTATGAAGGTAAAATGACCTTATACTCTGAGAGAAGAAGCTCCAACTGTCCTTCCATCTCTTCGCAAGTCTTCCAGGACGGTTTCTGGATTTAAACTTTTTCTTTTCCGTCGTTTATTTGGTCATTTTACCTATGAAGGTGGACTATCCTGAGAGAAGAAGGTCTAATTTTCCTTCCATCTTTTCGCAGGTCTTCCGGGTAGTATTCTGTTGTTGGGTATTGTACATGTCATTTGACTTTTTTCCTGAAAGGATTGAATAGACAGGAGAAACTGAATAGAGGTAGGAAGCACAGAAGGTACGGAAAGTACTAAAGGGCTTGAAGGGATGGAAAAGATGGGAGGAACTGAAGGAATTGAAGAGACGGAGGAACTGAAAGAAGGTAGGAGACACTGAACGGAAGGAGGTACAAAAGGGCCTGATATGGAAAAGTCAGGAGGAATTGAAGGGTGGTAGGAGCCACTGAATGAATGTAGGAGGTACTGAATGGACGGAGGTACAGAAGAGACTGGAGGTACTGAAGGGACCTCCGAGAGGTATTGAAGGGACTAGAGGTACTGAAGGGACGGAAGGTAATAAAGGGACGGGAGATACTAAAGTAAAAATATTTATCTGACAACACCTGGTTTCATCTTCCTCTCCTCTTCTTTTTTAGTTTTCCTATCATTGCTATGAATTGTTCTTACATGCTATTTTTTTTTTTTACTTTTCTTCTGCTACCTTTATTAATTTTATAATGTGATTAACTTATTGCCATAGTACTCATTGTTTTGTATATTTAACATTTACTCTGGTTGGTTGGAAGAAATTGCCATTAGGCAATAAGCCCGCCAGTGTACTAATTATATGTACAAGAAGATTCAAATAAATAAAGGGACGGGAGGTACCGAAGGGATGGGATGTACTAATTAGGAATTTTATATTTCATAAAAATCGACAATTTTTATGAAATATAATAATTTTTATTTTAGTTTTGAGAGAAAATAATAATATTCGAAATTTAAATATTCTACAAAGTCTGTCAGAAAGGTTTTGGCCTTTGGTAATGAATAGCCTTATACAAAAAATAATCAAATTTAACTTTTTGATCGTCAGTTCTTGATGGAATTCCATTTAAATTAATTTATATTTTTAATAAATAAAAATATAAATTAAAAAAATAATCATTGAAAACCAAAAATTTATTATACTGGCAATAATATATACTATTGTCAATTGTGTCATAAATAATTGTCATTTCATGTTGTGTTGTTTTGCGGGGGTGGGGTTAGGTTTGAATAATAGTGAGTTTTAATAAGTTTATAATTTTCTTTGACATTTAAAGACTTTTAAAACAATAAAATAAAACATTTCGCAGTGCATCTAGAAGGATCGTTTTAACAATTATTCGCAATGTTTAGCGGAGTTTGAAGCCGTAAGCTGTTGTTTAACATCAGTAATATTTTTGAGCGCGAACAATCCAAATGATCGGTAAGTACTATACATATTTATTAGATTTAAAATGATATTTTTATAATCAATTGTAACATTAAAATGTGTAACAAGTATATTACATTATATCCATGAATACTTTGTCTCGAATTTATCGGACAGTGAGTGAAGGATGACAGTTAGGTTAGTGTTGATGGTCGAAAAACAGGACACCGTAAACGAAATTTATGTTTTACGAAGCGCATTACTATGCTACTATTACCAAAAATATTACTATTCAATTTTCTAGCTCCTTTGTGAATATCTAATGTAATTAATTTACTAAAAATGACAAAATTTATTGTAAAAATTTTGTACACATAATAAGTGCACAAGTTTGAAATATTGCATGTAATAGTCTATATTTCCAATTTTGAAGTAAAAAAAGCACAGCTTCTATGTTTCTGAGAAAATAAATAACTGTTTTGCTCACAAATTTCAATGTTTTAATTTTTCAGGCATTTCTGTGAGATATATTAGAAGAATTTTATTGCAAAAGAAAGCAATTCAAATGGAGATAAAATCGCAACGCCGCCTTCGAGTAAACCGCTGTAAAGGGCGACCAAAAGAAGAATTGGATGATTTTGATATTTGTGCTATTAATCAAAAAATACATATTCTTATACAGTAACAAAAGATGAGTTTTAATTTTTTTTCAATAACCAATAAAAAATATGTCCATGCATTGTATATTTTTTATTTTATTTGTTTTTAATAAACAGCTTTATAATTATGAGTTTCTTTATTTTTCCTTCATTAATTTATATTTTACACAATTAAATAAATAAATTAACACGAAAAAACATTTTTTTATTTTATTATAAAAACGAGTGGGTTGTGGCCAACACTAAACTCTCCACACCACAAATATTGACAATGAAATATTTTATTCATTCTAAATTTTACTACCAGGAATATAAATTTTCTAACGATAGTATATTTTCATGTTAAGATAGACAAACTATTAATGCCGTATAGTGAAGAATGCTTATGTTGTATGAAATATTTTAAAAAAAGCAGATAAATTTTGATTTAAAGAACGCGAGAGCATTTTCAAAATTTTGACACGTGATATCATATGAAGATTTTTTTGTTATTTATGGAAAGCTAATCAGTTCTATGTTCAAGCTCTTTACATTATAACATGAAATCAAATTACTGAACGTTTCCATACATAGAAATTTATCTAATTTCATTTTTATTCATACTAAATGTTACTATCAGGAATATAAATTTTCTTCCGATAGTATATTTTTATGTTAAGATAGACAAACTATTAATGCAGTATAGTGAAGAATGCTTATGTTGTATGAAATATTTTTAAAAAAGCACATAAATTTTGTTTTAAAGAACGCAAGAGTATTTTCCAAATTTTGACAGGTGATATCATATGAAGAATTTTTTGTTATTTATGGAAAGCTAATCAGTTCTATGTTCAAGCTCTTTACATTATAACATGAAATCAAATTACTGAACGTTTCCATACATAGAAATTTATCTAATTACATTTTTATTCATACTAAATGTTACTATCAGGAATATAAATTTTCTTCCGATAGTATATTTTTATGTTAAGATAGACAAACTATTAATGCAGTATAGTGAAGAATGCTTATGTTGTATGAAATATTTTTAAAAAAGCAGATAAACTTTGATTTAAAGAACGCGAGAGCATTTTCAAAATTTTGACACGTGATATCATATGAAGATTTTTTTGTTATTTATGGAAAGCTAATCAGTTCTATGTTCAAGCTCTTTACATTATAACATGAAATCAAATTACTGAACTTTTCCATACATAGAAATTTATCTAATTACATTTTTATTCATACTAAATGTTACTACCAGGAATATAAATTTTCTTCCGATAGTATATTTTTATGTTAAGATAAACAAACTATTAATGCAGTATAGTGAAGAATGCTTATGTTGTATGAAATATTTTAAAAAAAGCAGATAAATTTTGATTTAAAGAACGCGAGAGCATTTTCAAAATTTTGACACGTGATATCATATGAAGATTTTTTTGTTATTTATGGAAAGCTAATCAGTTCTATGTTCAAGCTCTTTACATTATAACATGAAATCAAATTACTGAACTTTTCCATACATAGAAATTTATCTAATTACATTTTTATTCATACTAAATGTTACTACCAGGAATATAAATTTTCTTCCGATAGTATATTTTTATGTTAAGATAAACAAACTATTAATGCAGTATAGTGAAGAATGCTTATGTTGTATGAAATATTTTAAAAAAAGCAGATAAATTTTGATTTAAAGAACGCGAGAGCATTTTCAAAATTTTGACACGTGATATCATATGAAGATTTTTTTGTTATTTATGGAAAGCTAATCAGTTCTATGTTCAAGCTCTTTACATTATAACATGAAATCAAATTACTGAACGTTTCCATACATAGAAATTTATCTAATTACATTTTTATTCATACTAAATGTTACTATCAGGAATATAAATTTTCTTCCGATAGTATATTTTTATGTTAAGATAGACAAACTATTAATGCAGTATAGGGAAGAATGCTTATGTTGTATGAAATATTTTAAAAAAGCAGATAAATTTTGTTCTAAAGAACGCGAGAGCATTTTCCAAATTTTGACAGGTGATATCATATGAAGATTTTTTTTGTTATTTATGGAAAGCTAATCAGTTCTATGTTCAAGCTCTTTACATTATAACATGAAATCAAATTACTGAACTTTTCCATACATAGAAATTTATCTAATTACATTTTTATTCATACTAAATGTTACTATCAGGAATATAAATTTTCTTCCGATAGTATATTTTTATGTTAAGATAAACAAACTATTAATGCAGTATAGTGAAGAATGCTTATGTTGTATGAAATATTTTAAAAAAAGCAGATAAATTTTGTTTTAAAGAACGCGAGAGCATTTTCAAAATTTTGACACGTGATATTATATGAAGAATTTTTAGTTATTTATGGAAAGCTAATCAGTTCTATGTTCAAGCTCTTTACATTATAACATGAAATCAAATTACTGAACGTTTCCATACATAGAAATTTATCTAATTACATTTTTATTCATACTAAATGTTACTATCAGGAATATAAATTTTCTTCCGATAGTATATTTTTATGTTAAGATAGACAAACTATTAATGCAGTATAGGGAAGAATGCTTATGTTGTATGAAATATTTTAAAAAAGCAGATAAATTTTGTTCTAAAGAACGCGAGAGCATTTTCCAAATTTTGACAGGTGATATCATATGAAGATTTTTTTTGTTATTTATGGAAAGCTAATCAGTTCTATGTTCAAGCTCTTTACATTATAACATGAAATCAAATTACTGAACTTTTCCATACATAGAAATTTATCTAATTACATTTTTATTCATACTAAATGTTACTATCAGGAATATAAATTTTCTTCCGATAGTATATTTTTATGTTAAGATAAACAAACTATTAATGCAGTATAGTGAAGAATGCTTATGTTGTATGAAATATTTTAAAAAAAGCAGATAAATTTTGTTTTAAAGAACGCGAGAGCATTTTCAAAATTTTGACACGTGATATTATATGAAGAATTTTTAGTTATTTATGGAAAGCTAATCAGTTCTATGTTCAAGCTCTTTACATTATAACATGAAATCAAATTACTGAACGTTTCCATACATAGAAATTTATCTAATTACATTTTTATTCATACTAAATGTTACTATCAGGAATATAAATTTTCTTCCGATAGTATATTTTTATGTTAAGATAGACAAACTATTAATGCAGTATAGGGAAGAATGCTTATGTTGTATGAAATATTTAAAAAAAAGCAGATAAATTTTGTTCTAAAGAACGCGAGAGCATTTTCCAAATTTTGACAGGTGATATCATATGAAGATTTTTTTTGTTATTTATGGAAAGCTAATCAGTTCTATGTTCAAGCTCTTTACATTATAACATGAAATCAAATTACTGAACGTTTCCATACATAGAAATTTATCTAATTACATTTTTATTCATACTAAATGTTACTATCAGGAATATAAATTTTCTTCCGATAGTATATTTTTATGTTAAGATAGACAAACTATTAATGCAGTATAGGGAAGAATGCTTATGTTGTATGAAATATTTTAAAAAAAGCAGATAAATTTTGTTCTAAAGAACGCGAGAGCATTTTCAAAATTTTGACACGTGATATTATATGAAGATTTTTTTTTGATTTATGGAAAGCTAATCAATTCTATGTTCAAGTTCTTTACATTATAACATGAAATCAAATTACTGAACGTTTCCATACATAGAAATTTATCTAATTACATTTTTATTCATACTAAATGTTACTATCAGGAATATAAATTTTCTTCCGATAGTATATTTTTATGTTAAGATAAACAAACTATTAATGCAGTATAGTGAAGAATGCTTATGTTGTATGAAATATTTTAAAAAAAGCAGATAAATTTTGTTTTAAAGAACGCGAAGGCATTTTCAAAATTTTGACACGTGATATTATATGAAGATTTTTTTTTGATTTATGGAAAGCTAATCAGTTCTATGTTCAAGTTCTTTACATTATAACATGAAATCAAATTACTGAACGTTTCCATACATAGAAATTTATCTAATTACATTTTTATTCATACTAAATGTTACTATCAGGAATATAAATTTTCTTCCGATAGTATATTTTTATGTTAAGATAAACAAACTATTAATGCAGTATAGTGAAGAATGCTTATGTTGTATGAAATATTTTAAAAAAAGCAGATAAATTTTGTTCTAAAGAACGCGAGAGCATTTTCCAAATTTTGACAGGTGATATCATATGAAGATTTTTTTTGTTATTTATGGAAAGCTAATCAGTTCTATGTTCAAGCTCTTTACATTATAACATGAAATCAAATTACTGAACGTTTCCATAAATAGAAATTTATCTAATTACATTTTTATTCATACTAAATGTTACTAACAGGAATATAAATTTTCTTCCGATAGTATATTTTTATGTTAAGATAGACAAACTATTAATGCAGTATAGTGAAGACTGCTTATGTTGTATGAAATATTTTAAAAAAAGCAGATAAATTTTGTTTCAAAGAGCGTTAGAGCATTTTGACAATGTTGACACGTGATATCATATGAAGAAATTTTATGATATCTATGAAAAGCTAATCAGTTCTAAGTTCAAGCTATTAATATTCTTATATCAATATGAAATCAATGAACTGAACATTGCCAAATATAAAAAAATTCTCTTGTTACATATAAGTTTCATACAAATATCCATTAAATAAAATATAATTTTTGAAACCGTTGAATATTTTTCTTTTAACATTGACCAACTTTGAATACAATTTTATGAAGATTCTTGGTGTTGTATAAATAGTTGAAACCAAATTAAAATATCTCTAATTTCCAGGTCGTGAGAGCATTTTTTCAGTTTTAATAGATGAAATCATAAAGAAACATTGGGAAAAAATGAACCGTTGTCTATGGAAAACTAATCAGCTCTAAGTTTATGGACTTAACACATGTGATATCAATATGAAGTCAATCGGACTTATAGTTTGGGCTGCAGAGAGGACACAAAAAAAAAACAACGTAAATGATGAATTCATAGAGAAGAAATCAAAAGTTGTCTATGGAAAACTAATCAGCTCTAGGTCTTTGCACTTTACACATATGATGTTAATATGAAGTCGATCAGACTTATAGTTTGGGCTGTAGAGAGGACACAAAAAAGATAAATGCTACGGCGTACAGCGTATACGCCATACACACAAACACATCACGACGAAACTCATAGTGTGCATTCTCTACATGATACCCATTGAGAAATTGATGTAAAAAAAATACGCTTAAATTTTGCGAAATCATGACTCTCCCCTATTCCATAGTGTGGAGAGTAAAAATATTATGAATCTTGCTTACAACATTTTACTTTAACAAGGTAAATATTTCAATGGTGATACCATATGAATGATTATTTGACAAACTTACCTACTTTGTTTTTTTTTGTTTTGACAAAAGATTATTGATGGCAATGCACATCATTTTCATAAGGGCAACTTTTATCTGTGTATATAGTGATAAAATATCTATGGTGAAAATTGGAGGTAAAATTTAATTTTATGTTATTACATATTTGATTTGTTCAATAACAAGAAAAAGTTTTAATAAAATAATTACATAGATATCTGATATTTAACTTCATATCAAACAATATCAAGTAGTGTTGATTGTGAAATTCAAATTTACGGTCGACATTGGAATATCAAATCAGACATATTCTTTTGTTTAATTCAATTTGTGATAGTCATTACGAAGTGTAATTTTTACTATCAAACAAATTATGCCTCCCAAACGACAAGCGATTGGTCGATCAACTTCTCAAGCACAAAAGAATAAGGTAGCACGCGCTTCAGAAACAGTCGAGCAACGGGAAATAAGATTGGAAACCATTAGAAGTCGCAATGCGCAGGCCCGTTCATCAGAAACAGTTGAGCAACGTACGGCAAGATTGGAAACCCTTAGAATTCATGATGAGCAAGCCCGTTCATCAGAAACAGTCGAACGGGAAGCAAGATTGGAAACCCTTAGAATTCGCAATGCGCAGGCCCGTTCATCAGAAACAGTCGAGCAACGTACGGCAAGATTGGAAACCCTTAGAATTCGCAATGCGCAGACCCGTTCATCAGAAACAGTCGAGCAACGTACGGCAAGATTGGAAACCCTTAGAATTCATGATGAGCAAGCCCGTTCATCAGAAACAGTCGAACAACGGGAAGCAAGATTGGAAACCCTTAGAATTCGCAATGTGCAGGCCCGTTCATCAGAAACAGTCGAGCAACGGGGAGCAAGACTTGATACCATTCGAGTAAGCACAATTCGATCCAGACAAGCAATGCAGGCAGATTTGAATCATGGTGCATTCCATTATAATTCCAATTATGATTATAGCAATCATTCAAGTATTGTTATTGGTAAAATGGATAAACTTTGCAAATATTGCAATGCATTAAAATTTAAGAATGAAACATTGGGAATTTGCTGCGCGGGTGGGAAAGTAAAATTACCGGATTTACATTCACCACTAGAACCATTATTAAGTTTGGTATCAGGTGACAGGCCAATCGAAACATTTCTTGGCAAACATACGTAAATATAATTCATGTTTCCAAATGACTTCATTTGGTGCAACAAATATTGTGCGTGAAAATTATATGCCAACATTCAAAATTCAAGGGCAAATTTATCATCGTGCAGGATCACTACTACCACTGCCGAATGAAGATCACAAATTTCTTCAAATTTATTTCATGGGAAACACTGATGAACAAATCGATCAACGATGTCGATTCACTACGGGCATTAAACGAGAAATTGTCGCTGCACTACAAACTCTATTTGATCAACATAATGATTTAATTAGATTATTCAAAAATGCACTTGAACAAATGCCAGCTGATGAATACAAAGTTGTTGTTAGAGCAGACAAAACACCTGTCGGCCAACATGAAAGGCAGTATAATTCACCAACAATTGATGAAGTGGCAATCGTTATAGTTGGCGAAGAATTTAGCTCGCGTGATATTATTCTTCATCGGAGAAATGGTGATGTTCAGCGAGTTTCCGAAACTCATCGATCATATGACGCATTGCAATATCCGATTTTGTTTTGGCAAGGAGATGATGGCTATCATTTAAATATTAAATTAAGAAATCCATACACAGGCGAGGCAATAAATAAAAAAGTCAGTGCCATGAATTACTATTCATATAGATTGATGATTCGTGATAATGCAGAAAATCACATCTTGAAATGTCGTCAATTATTCCATCAGTACATTGTTGATATGTATGTAAAAATAGAAACAGAACGACTTCTTTATATTCGATTAAATCAAAACAAGTTGCGTTCTGAAGAGTACATCCATTTGCGCGATGCAGTTGTTAATGATGGCAATGTAAACCCCAATGAATTGGGAAAAATGATCATTCTTCCGGCCACATTTACAGGAAGTCCACGGCACATGCACGAATATGCACAAGATGCAATGACATATGTTCGCGCATATGGTCGCCCAGATTTTTTTATAACATTCACCTGTAATCCTATGTGGGATGAAATAAAAGAGCTTTTATTAACTGGACAATCAACATCAGATCGTCATGATATTTCCGCGCGTGTATTTAAACAAAAATTAAAATCATTGATGGATTTCATAGTGAAATATAAAATTTTTGGAGAGACACGCTGTTGGATGTATAACATAGAATGGCAAAAAAGAGGATTGCCACATGCACACATTTTGATTTGGTTGATCGAAAAAGTCACACCTAATCAAATTGACCAAGTCATCTCGGCAGAAATACCAGATATCAACATTGATCCAGATTTATTTGAAGTCGTCACAAAAAACATGATTCATGGTCCATGTGGTTTAATTAACAAAAATTCACCTTGCATGTCTGATGGAAAATGCACTAAACGATATCCAAAAGATTTAATTCCAGAGACTATCACTGGCAATGATGGTTATCCACTCTATCGTCGACGATCAGCTGAAGATGGTGGAAAATCTATCATATTAAAAGTGCGAAACAATGACGTTGAAGTTGACAATCGTTGGATTGTACCGTTTTCACCAATACTGTCAAAAACGTACAAAGCACACATAAATATAGAATATTGTAATTCCGTAAAAGCAATAAAATATATTTGCAAATATGTTACTAAAGGAAGCGATATGGCAGTTTTTGGACTGGAAAACGCAACTGCGTCTATCAATGAAATAGACCAATATCAACTGGGACGCTACATTAGTAGCAATGAAGCAGTATGGCGCATTTTGTCATTTTCAATCCATGAAAGATATCCAACTGTCGTTCATTTAGCAGTACACCTTGAAAATGGACAGCGCGTGTACTTCACAACAGAAAATGCACGTGCAAGAGCATTGTCACCTCCGCAAACAACATTAACTGCATTTTTTTCAATGTGCAGCGATGATATCTTTGCAAAGACACTATTATACTCTGAAGTCCCAAAATACTACACATGGAATGCATCGTCAAACAAATTTCAACGTCGCAAACAAGGTAAAGCAGTTGCAGGACATCCAAATTTATATTCTACAGACGCATTAGGCCGTCTATACACTGTTCACCCAAATAACGCAGAATGTTTTTACTTACGATTACTGTTAATTAATGTACGTGGACCAACATCCTTCCAACAATTAAGAACAGTTAACGGACATGTATGTGCCACTTACCGTGAAGCTTGCCAAGAAATAAATCTTCTTGAAAACGATGCACATTGGGATATGTCACTTGGTGATGCATCGAATATTGCTCAACCACAGAAAATACGCACATTATTTGCAATTATATTGACAACGTGCTTCCCATCTAATCCAAGAGAACTTTGGGAAAAATACAAAGATTACATGAGTGAAGACATCCTCCATCGTTTGCGTGCAATGAATCAAAATCTGGATATTCAATTTACTCCAAACATGTATAATGAGGCATTAGTTTCAATTGAAGACATATGTTTGGCAATCGCTAATAAATCACTGGTACAATTGGGAATGGCTGCACAAATCGATCTGCAAACAATTTTATCAATCGTTGTTTGCAACGAGAAACATCCTTTGATGTAGATGAATTGAGTACATTTGTTCAAACAAATCTTCTAAAATTAGAAACAGAACAACGCATAGCATATGACAGAATTATGGATGCTATTACAAAGCAAAGTGGTGGATTGTATTTCTTAGATGCACCCGGAGGAACAGGAAAAACTTTTCTCCTTTCAACTATTTTGGCAAGTATACGATCTCGAAGAAATATTGCACTGGCAATTGCATCATCTGGAATTGCGGCAACACTTTTAGATGGTGGAAAAACAGCACATTCAGCGCTAAAATTGCCGTTGAATTTTCAAATCACTGAGACACCAACATGTAATATCAACAAAAATTCTGGAATGGGTAAAGTACTACAATCATGTCAACTTATTGTATGGGACGAATGTACTATGGCACACAAAAAAGCATTGGAAGCGCTCAATCGTACACTAAAAGATTTGAGAGGAAATGAACAGCTCTTCGGTGGTGCCCTCATTTTATTGTCTGGTGATTTTCGGCAAACTTTACCAGTCATACCACGTTCAACAGCTGCTGATGAACTTAATGCATGTATCAAATCATCATTTTTATGGCGACACGTACAGAAATTGACTTTGACGACCAATATGCGTGTACAACTACAACATGATGCATCCGCTGAACGTTTCGCAAAACAATTGTTGGATATTGGAAATGGAAAAATGGCAATCAATGAATCAACACAATGCATCATATTTCCAACAAACTTCTGTCAAATTACAGCAACCAAAGAAGAATTGATTCATAAAGTTTTTTCAAATATTGCACAAAATTACACAAATCATCAATGGCTCAGTGAACGTGCTATATTAGCACCTAAAAACAATGATGTAAATGCTATTAATTTCAGCATTCAAAACGAAGTACCAGGCGAAGCGAAAACGTATAAGTCCATAGATACAACAATGAATCAAGATGAAGTTGTCAATTATCCAACGGAATTCTTGAATTCACTTGATTTGCCAGGTATGCCACCTCATGTTTTAAAATTGAAAATTGGAGTGCCTATCATTCTTCTCCGAAACATAAATCCACCGCGACTTTGTAACGGTACCAGACTTTCAGTGAAAAATATGATGAACAATATCATCGAAGTTACAATTTTATGTGGAAAATTTAAAGGAGAAGATGTACTATTGCCACGTATCCCATTAATCCCGACAGATATGCCATTCGAATTTAAACGTTTGCAATTTCCAGTAAGAATGGCATTTGCAATGACCATCAACAAATCACAAGGTCAATCTCTACAAGTGTGTGGACTAAATTTGGAAAATTCATGCTTCTCACATGGACAGCTTTATGTGGCCTGCTCACGCGTTGGAAAACCTTCTGATTTATTTGTGTATGCACCAGATGGAAAAACAAAAAATATTGTATATAAAAAAGCCCTTCAATAAAGAAGATGTAATTCTGTTTCAATTATTTGCTATGTTATTTATTATCATTTACTTATGATAAATTTTCTTTTATTATTTTATGTTTGTATAATATTACATAAGTTTTATTTTTTAGTGAAATAGTCATTTAATTTATTATGCTAAAAATTAATATGATGTTTTATTGTAACTTGATGATGAATTTGTTTTTTCATTCTTCTTTTTCTGCTGGCCATATTTTAATTTTTATTTTATATCATTATTTGTTGTTAATGTGTAGTTTTATTGTAACTTGATAATGAATCTGTTTTTTTGTTATTTGATGCTAAATATGTTTCTCCGTTTATATAATACATAATAATGCTAAATAATATTATTCATGTATTGTTTATTGTAAGTTGGCGATGAATTTATTTTTTCTGATGGCCATATTTTATGTAAATATATATGTAATTGTTTTATAAAACTTGATGATATTGTGTTTTTATTTTATGTCATTATGTGTTCTTAATGTGTAGTTTTATTGTAACTTGATAATGAATCTGTTTTTTTGTTATTTGATGCTAAATATGTTTCTCCGTTTATATAATATATAATAATGCTAAATAATATTATTCATGTATTGTTTATTGTAAGTTGGCGATGAATTTATTTTTTCTGATGGCCATATTTTATGTAAATATATATGTAATTGTTTTATAAAACTTGATGATATTGTGTTTTTATTTTATGTCATTATGTGTTCTTAATGTGTAGTTTTATTGTAACTTGATGATGAATCTGTTTCTTTGTTACTTGATAAATAAAATAAATACCTAGGTATGTTTAAATATGTTTCTCCCTTCATATTATATATAATAATGCCTAATAATATTATTCATGTATTGTTTATTATAAGTTGACGATGAATTTGTTTTTTAATTCATCTTCTATTTGTGATGGCCATATTTTATGTAAATATATATGTAATTGTTTTAATAAAACTTGATGATATTGTGTTTTCATTTATATTATGTCATGGTGTGTTTTTAATGTGTAGTTTTATTGTAACTTGATGATGAATCTGTATTTTTTGTTACTTGACAAATAAAATAAATATGTTTCCCCGTTCATATTATGTATAATACTGCTAAAAATATTATTCATTGTTTATTGTAAGTTGAGGATGAATTTATTTTTTCATTCATCTTCTTTTTCTGATGGCCATATTTTATGTAAATATTATGTATTTGTTTTATTATAAAACTTAAAGATATTGTATTTTCATTTTTATTTTATGTCATTATGTGTTGTTAATGTGTAGTTTAATTGTAACTTGATGATGAATATGTTTTATTGTAACGTGATGCTAAATATGTTTCACTGTTCATATTATATATTATAATAATGCTGAATAATATTATTCATGTATTGTTTTATTGTAAGTATGTATTTGTTTTATAAAAACTTGACAACAAATTTGTGTTTTCATTGACGATGTTCATTTGGGAAATATTCAGCGAGTTTAAGATACTCATCACACATATGTTTTTATTTTATGTAATTTTGTTATTATTTTAGTAGTTTTTTTTATTTTTACTTTTTTTTAATTAATGATATTTTTTTTGTATGGTATTATTGTAACTTAATTAATAAATTTTTTTCTGAATATTTCATGTAACATGTTAAATATTTTATTTGGCATAGAACATCCAACGTCGGGTTGCCAAAATATAATAAAAAAATGACAAAATAAAAACACTTTCTTTATTTCAGCAGCATTGCAACGCATGCCGGGTATTCGCTATCTATATTATAAATTTGAATGTTTGTATCTATGTTTATGTATATGTTGAATGCGCTCCTAAACCGTTCATCCGATTGCGATGAAACTTTGGTGAATTGTCGAGAGTATACCAGGGATGGTTTCTGGATCAAAAAATTTTTTCTTCTTCTTCTTTATCGGGTAATAGGTCATTTTACCTATGAAGGTGGACTATCCTGGGAACCGCTCATCCGATTGCAATGAAACTTTGATGAATTGTCAAGCGTATGCCCGGGATGGTTTCTGGATTAAAAAAAATTTCTTCTTCTTCTTCTTCATCGAGTATTAGGTCATTTTACCTATGAAGATGGACTATCCTGGGACCCGTTCATCCGATTGCAATGAAACTTTGGTGAATTATCGAACGTATACCCGGGATGATTTCTGGATTAAAAAAATTTTCTTCTTCTTCTTCTTCATCGGGTATCAGGTCATTTTACCTATGAAGGTGGACTATCCTGAGAACCGTTCATCCGATTGCAATGAAACTTTGGTGAATTGTCGAGCGTATGACCGGGATAGTTTCTGGGTTAAAAAATTTTTCTTCTTCTTCTTCTTCATCTGGTATCAGGTCATTTTACCTATGAAGGTGGACTATCCTGGGAACCGTTCATTCAATTTCAATGAAACTTTGATGAATTGTCGAGTGTATGCCCGGGATGGTTTCTGGATTAAAAAAAATTCTTCTTCTTCTTCATCGGGTATCAGGTCATTTTACCGATGAAGGTGGACTATCCTGAGAACCGTTCATCAGATCGCAATGAAAATTTGGTGAATTGTTGAGCGTATGAACGGGACCTACTGAAGGGAAGGGAGGTACTGAAGGGTCTGAAGGCACGGGAGTAGGTAACTGAAGGGACGGGAGTAACTGAATGGACGGGAGTAACTGAAAGGACGGGAGTAACTGAAGGGACGGGAGTAACTGAAGGGACGGGAGTAACTGAAGGGACGGGAGTAACTGAAGGGACGGGAGAAACTGAAGGGACGGGAGTAACTGAAGGGACGGGAGTAACTGAAGGGACGGGAGTAACTGAAGGGACGGAAGTAACAGAAGGGACGGAAGTAACAGAAGGGACGGAAGTAACTGAAGGGACGGGAGTAACTAAAGGGACGGGAGTAACTGAAGGGAAGGGAGTAACCGAAGGAACGGGAGGTACTGAAGGGACGGGAAGTACTGAAGGGATGGGAGGTATTGAAGAGTCTGAAGCGATGGGTGGTTATGGAGGACGATTTTTAATTATACAGGCAATACGAAGTTTGCCGGGTATTCACTAGTATTATATAAATATATTTGTCTAACTAAATTATGTTTGTTAAAAAAATTACCTTAGTCAAAATTTGGGTCTTCCTTCTGATCACACATCTGCAGGTACATACTGTAAAGCAAAATTGATTTAAATTAGCAGTATAAACACATTTTGTGAAAAGTAATTTATCTTTTGTAATGAAGTTTCATTGTAATTGGTTTGTATGTTTGTTCAAATAGCAATTTGGTTTATTGTTTTTTTTTTATAACTTATTAATTAATAAAAAATGTAATAAAACACTGAATTTGAATTTGATGTATTATGATAAAGATTAATTATATTTGTTCATTTTTGGGTCATAAATGCCATCCATAAATCTCATGAAAACTATATTATTAATAATTTTGGTTCGTTTATTTATGATACATTATTCTGACAATAAAATAGTTAGTTATTATACTTGGTTTTCCTCGTTCAAATTATTCAGTGTATTTGCAGCCCTTTTATAAATCAAAGCTGTTCACAAACATCACTTCATATCCTCTATACTAGTCAAAACTGTTATGCTGGAAGAATGCAGACAAGTCCTAGCTAATGAGATTCATAATACTTCTTGGTTCTGGATTGTTCTATGTAATGATATCTGCGTTAAATGTCAAATTCTATTTGACTAAGTATTGGTTAGTAAGTATATGAAAAATTACCTCAGTTCAATTGATAGGTTGTTGGTTGGTCTTCTGCTATCACAATGTTTTCACTCTGTAATGTATAATAAACCAATTTAATCAAAATTATATTATTTATAAGATTCTTGGTTCAATTCCCAACGAGTACAGTTTTTGCCTGGGTTTATGAGACGGTTAACTTCATGTCTCCAAACAGTATATTATTATTGAGTGTGTGTTACAATAATATTTTATCTGTTAGTTTCCAGAGAAGCAACATAATAACAATGCAATGCATACAATTTCATGTACAATTTTTGTATTAAATTTTTTTTTTTCAATAAAACTTTCATATAAATGACAAAACCTATTGTTGTGTTTCAAAATTTTTCGAACACTTTCATATTGACTATATGAAGTTGATCTATGTGTATTGCAAGCATGACAGCATGTTTTACTTCAAAAATAAATAAAAAGTATGTAATAAAATTGAAAAAATGTGGTTGGTACATACCATTCTACTAATTAAATTCCACCTATGTCAAATATGTTTGTATCACTCTCAAACTCTCGTGAACTATCATTGACATGTCTGACAATGAATCATGCGATGGGGTCTGTGTACATCACCTATAGCTGTCTTCCATAAAGTTTTTATTTGGGACTGGTCCATTGTTTAATGTGTTGAATCTGAAATTTTTTTCACAAAGTAAATATAAAACAAGGAATTTATATACTACAGCGATAGAAATGTCTGTCCAAATTTACCAAAATACAAAAGAAAGAAATTTGACTTTTATAATTATTTGTGAAAATGAACAATGATTAAGTATTGACGATCGTAATTGGGAAAAAATAAGTTAAAATATATATTTTTTAATACATTTGTGAGTGTTGAAACATTTGGCATTGATAAGGCTGTAAAAACGGGTAGGCAGTGAGAACCATACACCTCTACCTTTGGAAGTATGTGAAGATAATTTGAAATTATCATGTATGAAAATATTTAATAATATATTTATTCATTAAAAATGTATTACTATCAAAAGTACTTGACCATTATTTTTATAATAAAATGATGTATAGAATATCCCAACATTAGTTATAGTATCCTTATATAACTAACTATATAACTTTAATAACGTATAACTTTCCTTGCAATTTACATCACTGTTGACAATTCATAAGATGGGAAATCGAAAACTCGCTAAGATTGCTGATAATTTGATACAAAATCTTTATCTAACTTGAAACAATGCTTCACACTTAGATTATACATGGGCTTCACAACATTTTATATTATCATCGATTACTTACGATTGGGATACGTCGTACTTTCTAGTTGGTATCTGACGATTTATTTTCATGATTTGTTTATGATTTTTCACTTGATACACAGCAAACGATGTTAAAAATTATCACTTCATTTGTAATAAAACACTTTTCTTAGTTTTTACTTGGTTGTTTTATTTTTATTCCGTCTTCATTTTTTTAACAAAACTTTTTTTTTACACTCAGACAAAAGATAACATATTTTTTACTTGGGCACCATAGACAAAGAACAAGAATAAAAATGACATTGTATCATTGTTTTTTTTTTTTTCTTTTTTTAACACCCCCACTCAATGTTTACAATGTCTACTCAATGGGTATTACTATTAACTAAATAAGACATTTTTATGTTTACCAAATAAATGTTTTCCTAATGGCTTAGTAAACATGTCAGCTACATTTTCTTCACTACTTACATATGAAACATCAACTAATCCATTCACTATTTTATCTATTATGAAGAAGTATTTTAGATCAATATGTTTCAATCTCTGGCTGTTATTATTATTATCTAAAATCTTAATAACACTTTGGTTATCTTCAAACATATGAATATTAACATCATAACCAAAATCAATCAATAATTTCTTGAGCCAACAGGCTTCTGTTATTGCATTACTTAAGCTGACATATTCAGCCTCGGTGGAGGAGAGTGATACGCAGGACTGCTTCTTGGAACACCAAGAAATAGGACAGCTAAAAAGAAACATTATGAAACCTGACGTTGACTTCCTATCCATGGTGTCCCCAGCCCAATCAGCAACACAATACCCCAACAAAGTATTATTTTCATTTTTCTTATAAATTAATGATACATCTATAGTACCCTTGATATATCTCAGAATTCTTTTCAAGCACTGGTACAATGCAGTACTTGCACAATGCTGAAAACGACTGAGAATTCCCACTGAAACACATAAGTCTGGTCTGGTACTTGAACAAGCATATAATAAACTACCAATTAATTGCCTACAACTTTTTTCAATCTCTTTACTTTCTGAATTTTCTCTTTGCAACATTTTAAAATTAAAGTTCTGTTCCATAGGAGTTTCAACAGATTTACAATCTTTCATTTTATATTTATCTAGTAATTTTTCCAAGTAATATTTTTGATTTAAAGTAGTTGTACCATTTTCAATATTTTGGTCAATATAAAAACCCAAATATTTCTTTGCTATACCAAGATCTTTCATAGAAAATATATTACAAAGCTTATTCTTAAAAGATTTTATATATGAGTTACATGAGCCAAAAAATAGCAGATCATCAACATAAATTAACACATATAACACACCGTTATCACTAGTTTTAATATAATATAAGCACTGATCATTTTTTGATCTTATAAATTTTTCACTCAACATAAAGTCATTAAATTTTTCATTCCAATATTTTGGTGACTTTTTTAAACCATAAATAGATTTTTTCAGTCTACAGATGTCACCGTTGTGTAGTTTCATGTATACAGTTTCATTTATGTCGCCGTGAAGGAAAGCACCCGTAACGTCCATGTGATATACAGGGAGGCTCATCTTATTTGCTACAGCTAGCATCGTTCTTACAGTAGTTAGCGTTGCCACTGGAGTATAGACCTGGTCATCACAGTCTGTTTGCTGGAACCCTCTTGCCACTAGCCTGGCTTTGTACTGGTGTTCACCATTGGGCGTTTCTTTTATTTTAAGAACCCATTTACTATCAATGATTTTAGTGTCAGATGGAACGGAGGATACAATTTCCCAAGTATTATTTTCATTTAGTACCTTCAATTCTTGTAGAATGGCTTTCTTCCATTTATCCCGGTCAGGACTATTCATTGCTTCACTGTAGGATGATGGCTCAGTTAAATAAGTATATTCATCTTCCGTTTCGTCTATATTCGATAGCCTAACATAGTCTGGATATGTTTTAGGTTTTCTTGTTCTTAATGGGTATCTTCTTTCTTCTCTGTTTTGACTCTGATTATTTTCTGAAACTATATTCTCTGTATTTTCTGGGTTCTCATTATTCTGACTCTGATTATTTTCTTCAATCGTGTTGTATCTTTCTTCTATATTTTCATTGCACTCTTCTGTACTAGATATCTCGTCGTTTCTTATTTCTAGATTTTCAATACTATGATTTTCATCTCTATCATCATTCATATAGTCAAAAAATATTTTATTTTTAATCATTTTGTTCGCATCCATTTCAGCATTCTCTTGTATATTATTTTTTTGAAAAATAACATCCCTAGCTATGACGATTTTTTTATTGTTTGAATCATACAATCTGTATCCAGTTTTAGTATAGCCTACAAATAAATATGAGTTACATCTCTCATCTAATTTCTTCCGGTAATTCAGTTTTTTTGCATATGCTTTGGTTCCGAATATTTCTATGTTGCTCAAATCAGGAATTAAGCCAGTCCACATTTCATACGGTGTTCTGTCCACTGTAGTTGTTGGTTGCCGGTTTAATAAATAGGCTGCTGTTGTAACTGCTTCTCCCCACATTTTTCTGCTGGTTCCCGAGTCAAATACCATGGCACGAGCCTTTTCCATTAATGTACGATTGAGTCTTTCAGCCTTTCCATTGTGTTGTGGAGTATATGGTACAGTGGTCTCTAGGCATATACCCTTTCCTTTTAACCAGTTTATTAGGTTTGAGTTTACATACTCTCTTCCGTTATCACTTCTGACAATAGATACTTTCTCTCTGTGTATATTTCCAACTTGTCTGATGTAGTCTTTAACTAGATCAGTCACTTCATACTTATTTTTGAATAAATAAACCATGCAAAAATGGGAATAATCGTCGAGGAAAGTAATGAAATAATTGTTACCGTCCCATGTTTCGGGATCTATTGGGCCACATACATCACTATGGATAATCTCCAATATTCTCTTGGCTCTAGTTCTTTCTGTTTTAAATGGTTGTCTAGTCATTTTTGCTCTAATGCAAATTTCACATTTGTTTTTCATATTTTGATTGTCATCAATGTCCATACCTGTACTTATTTTTTTCAATTTTTTCAAGTTATCAATTCCAATATGACCCAGTTTTCTATGCCATTCTAATAAGTCACTAGCATAAAGTGCATTTTCTTTGTAGCTGACTACGCTGACTTCAAATAGACCTGATTCGTTTTTGCTACCTTCCAAAATCTTTTTACCATTTTTTAGAACTTCTACTTTATTGCTTTCAAATATGACTTTACCCCCTCTCTCTGTTATTGCTCCAACGGATAGCAAATTTCTTGACAATTTTGGAACTAATAAAACATTTTCGAAATTACAGTTTTTTCCATGTATTTTTCCAATACTCTCTGATTCCAGTTTGTTCTCTTTACTTGCACATAATATTTCTGTCTTAGCCTCTTCCAGAGAGGTCATCAAATCTTTATCGTTTACCATGTGGCATGAGGCTCCACTATCCAAAACAAACATGTTGTTGTTATTTAGATTGGATGCTGCCAAAAATGTCTCTTTTATGTTATTTTTCTTTTCTCTAAAATAACAGTCTTTTTCTGAGTGGTTCGTTTTTTTACATATTCTACAAATCTTATAACAATTTTTTGCGAAGTGTCCTTCCCCATTACATTTGAAACAACGTTTGTCCTCAACTTTATTTTTACAGTTTATGGCTTTGTGTCCGCTTTTCTTGCATTTAAAACAAGTCAATTTTCCTTTTGTTTTATTGAAGAATGCCACTTCACACTCGCTAGTATTTACGTTTGCTCGTTCTTCTTCTATGTTTAATCTGTTAATTAGATTTGCCAAGGATCTTTCTTCTTTTGTCGCAGACTCCCAGGCTGACACGAAATGGCTGTATTGTACTGGAAGTATACTTAAAATTTTTGAAATCAGCATTTTTTCATTTATGTTAAAATTTTGACTGAAGAGTTTGTATCTTAAATTTTCCAAATTCACTATATTTTCACTCAAGGATAACGTATTATTTATTTTAAAGTTGAAGAATTTTTGTAATAAATCATTTTTAAGGTTATCGTTTTGTTTACTAAATATTGTTATTAATTTTTGATACATGTCGTATGCTGTGGTGCATGTAATAATATACGTCTGTATTTTTCTATCTGTTGTTTTTACGATTATACTTTGGGCCTTGGCGTCTTTCAATTTATTCATTTCTGCCTCCTCGAATTTCGTAGTCACTATGTCATACAACTCTTTTGCTTTCAGGCAAATGTCTAATTGAAACTTCCACAGTTCAAAAGAACTTCCATCGCGTAGGATCTGAACTTCGTTTCCCTCCTTATCATCCATTTTTAGGTTTTTTTTTATTTAATTATTTCACTTTTAAGCTTTTCAACTATTCTCACGTTTTTGGTTGGAGTTTTACCGCGTGATTACACACGCAACGCACACACGTTTTTTTTTTAGGTTAGCGACACTAATGTTTTTACGTTATATTAACTTCACCTCGAATAACTAACTAACCACGCTCTGCTACCATGTTAAAAATTATCACTTCATTTGTAATAAAACACTTTTCTTAGTTTTTACTTGGTTGTTTTATTTTTATTCCGTCTTCATTTTTTTAACAAAACTTTTTTTTTACACTCAGACAAAAGATAACATATTTTTTACTTGGGCACCATAGACAAAGAACAAGAATAAAAATGACATTGTATCATTGTTTTTTTTTTTTTCTTTTTTTAACAAACGAGATCCTTGAAATAATACAAAAGAAACAAATAGTAAATCAACATGTTACATTAGCAACAATCTAAAAAAACTGAACAGTACAATATTGAACACATCGTAAACTACGCAATTATAAAAAAGCATACAAATAATGTTTTTGAAAATACGCGAAAATATATAAAATGATAAATCACCAATTATTTTAATACACATAACATACCTTTTCGTCTTCCTGTCAATTTCCAAAGGTGTAGCGATTAAATTATTGCCTTATTTTGTTTGTAAATAGACAGCATGCAAATAAAACGCAATATAAAATGACAAGAATAGACCAGCGCCCTCTGGATTTGCAGTTTTTGCAGTTATATCATGCCGTAATGTATGAGAGAATATTTTCCAATATGGCCGACGTATCAGTCGGGGATAGCCTAGTTTGTACACCAGTTTTTGTTGACCAACGACGCCAGACACCACCTACACGACGACGCTGTAAACTTTCTTCTCGCGCATGCGCACAATCAATGCTACTATTTCAGTTTGAAACTGACAAGTATACTATCTGTTAGTTTGACTCATAGAAAAGAGAACTTATGTTTGACTTTTACGATTATCAATAATTTAGATTTATAACACTAATTGATTAATTTTACCAGTGTTTCAGTTGCATAAAGTACTTGTGAGTTACAAATTTGTTAAATTGTGTACGTTCGGAAAATCACTGATTAAAGGTAAGCATCAAATTTATAGTAAAATTCACATAATTTTATCAAATGTTTTAATACTGATTGCTTGTGCATGACGTTTTGGGTATATTAGGCAAGTTATGTTTTTAATTAATATTAAAATTGGGAATTGCAACTCCTAACATAATAATTACGAACGTTTAGTTGTGGTTTAATTTCAATAATTTATTATTTGAAACGGAATTCACACAGTTTGTTAATCATGATTTCTGGTGATCTTAATAATGAATAAACACACACCTAACCTATTTATAATAAACCAAACTTTAGTTAGTTCTTTATATTATAATATTTCAATTATTCATTAAACCAAAAATATATATCTCGTTTCACCAGCATAAAATGCTAAAAAATTTTATAATCTTAAACAATTTGTACTTAACAATGTTTAAATTTACAGATGCTTCTGAAGTGCTGTGTTCCTGGCCGTAAATCAAATTTCAAGAGCTTGAAGAAGGAAAGAACTGTTTCAATTGCCTAACCACAATGTTTCAAGGAAAAGATACAAAATAAATAAATAAATAAATAAATTTTATTTTATTTCAGTTCGTGAGCAGGGGGGTGCAATGCAACACAAACCATATAATATATACAACATTTAAAAATAATAATAAAAAAAAAAAAAAAAAATAATAATAATAATAATAAGGTATAAGTACATATCAATATATATTAACACAAACATTAAATAATATAACCGGAAGCAAAAACAATATCACCGTATAAAAAAAAAAAAAAAAAAAAAAAAAAAAACATCCATTGAAATCACTTCAGTCACTGCAAAATTGATGCCCATCTTCTGTGAATTGGAGAATCAAGCCACATACTAGCCTCTCGAACAATAGAATTGCTAGATCCCCACATCCTCATTCTTGCAGCAGCTATCTTGCGTCTTTGGAGAGTGGCAAAGTCATGGACCCCGCGCTCTACAAACATTTGAGATGCACTGCTGAATCTGGGTAACCCGAACATTATCCGAAAGGCATTATTATATTGTACTCTCATAGAATTATAGGACTGACATGTGTGTCTACACCACAGCTCACTTGTATACAGATTAGTACAGTATGTGATAAATAGATATTTCTTTACATTGTCACTGCATCTAGTGAACTTCCTGGCAAGCATATTAGACCTTACACTAATGGCCCTCCTCTGCCTTTCAATGTCTTTATTATCATTTAAGTCGTCACACATAACATGCCCAAGATATTTGATGCTACTACTGGCCTCTAAAATTTGACCGTTCAATGTTACTGGGAGGACATTGTCAGGAAAAAAGAGAAAGGCAATCGTGGTTTCATGAGTCCAGGCCCACGAGCACAAGTGACAAGAGTACCAGCCAGATCAGGCGAGCCACATGGGCTTACAACCATTTATGCGGGATTAAGGAGCCCCTTTATGATTTAAGTCACGCTCACCACTCGCCCACCAACATACCATCCATATATGATCTGTTTTCTTCCCCGTGCTGGGTATACAAAATTCCCTCATGGACAACCAATAGTTTTGAACTTGCAAGTTCAACGCATGAATTTCATATTCATTATTTGCATCTTGTGCAATAAAGTCTTTCATTTGCTCTTTTTCTGACGTGTTTCTCCCCACCCTCAGACCCGAGCGGTTTTTACTACAATCCTATGGGACCATATTGCGTACCCGGTCTGAGTTGCAGCGATTCCACAAAAAGATGGATTGACCAATATTTTTCCAAATATTCTCGCCTATCTATCAAAGTGCAAGAAAATAGAAAGAAAAAATCCTACAATAAAGCAAAGAAAAAATATGGAGCGGAAAGAAGATATTTTAGAATTTTTAGGAAGTGATAAAATTAAAGAATGAAGATTTTATTCAGCATTTTCAAGAAAATTTGTCTGTGCAATTTTAAATTTGTAATGAGAAAATATTTTTCAGTGATGGAGAATTTTTTAACAAAGACACATTGAACTTACACCCAATGGCTCTTTGAGAACAATTTGAAATTGTAGGTGGTCACAAATGAAAAATTTGTTATCCAGATATAATACAAATGATACAAACTTAGAAAATGTGGATCAAAATTTTAATTTAACTAAATCTCAAACGTACCTATTTTAAATCTTGTAGATTTTGTGAGTAATGATGCAGATAATATTTTAAAGATAAAACCTTGGATTTGTTAGTTGACCAATCAAAATTATGGATTAGTGAAATGGTTATATTATTACTACATTAATGTTTGTCGGCCTTCGTGGCTCAGTTGGTTGGGTATCTGACTGCTGATCCAAAGGTCCCAGGTTCGATTCTCGGTGGAGACACAGATTTGATTGTGTTTTCAGTCTGGATCTGTGAGACGATTAATATCGTAAGTCTCCAGAATGTGTCAACTAGCTTGCTATTGGGTGCGTGTTAAATATATATTTGACATAGTACCTGTAAGTTGCCCGACAAGCAATATTAAATGAATAAATATTTGCATTTACTGTATTTTCTCAATCATCAACTTGTTATAGTTTATAAGATTTCCCATTTTCTGCCTGCCTCATTTGTGACACAGTGTAAATACAATTAATTTTGGTAAAACTGCCGTAGAGCTACTTCGCACCAATATTTTTGATTTTTTTATAGCTAGAAAAGTATGTCAGGATTACGGGAAAAAAAAATTTTTTCCTTCACAAAAATATTTATAAACAGAAAAAGTGTATGAAAACATCGCTAATATCTAAATCCAAAATGGCCGCCAACATTCATGGCACGTTCACGGTTTTCATTTTAAATTCGCAAGTTATGTTTATATGTTTTGTTTTTCAATATTATGCCTTTTTAGTATTATTATTATTATTTACCCTAATCTTACATACATACCATCACGCCATGTCCCTCACGGGGTAGACAGAGAGAACAGTGCACCACATTCCCCTATCCTGACAAACGTCCACTGCTTCATATGCCGCCCTATACACGTTTGTCTGTTATTCAGGCTACTTACGTTCCCCTCTTTCAGAATATTGGTTACATGGTCATGTCAACTCCTTGGTCGACCCTTCATTCGCACTCCCATCTCTTTCAACTTTGTATATATTTTCTTAGGCAGCAGTTCCTCATTCATTCTACCCATGTGCTAATTTAATGTTATGGTAACCCACAGTTAATTTTAATTTAATGTAACGTGCTTATTGACTTAATGTGGTTTTTTTATTTACATTTTATTTGTTTTGTTTGACCTGGAATGTTTGTCCAACTGTCGATTTGTTCAAGAGAACTTTGTTCTCTTAACATATCGACAATGTTTTATGCCAGGATACGCGAGAGTGTATGCAGGGTCTATATTTTTCACGGTTTTTCCAACTTTGAAGCCAAATAACACCAACTTAGATGCTTCGCAGCATATATGTTCCATATACGGATTTACTCAGAATTCGGATACATAAAAACATTAAATATACAATTGAACATGAAATGAACGGATCAATAAACTTTCTAGACATTAAAATCCAAAAATTAGACAATAAACATAAATTCGACATATTTAGGAAACCGACATATACAGACGTTACGATTCATGCAACGAGCATGCACCTTTGGTCTCATAAACCTGCAGCTTATTACTCCATGATATATAGACTTATTAACTTACCATTGGACACGGAAACATACAACAAAGAAATTATTGTTATCAAAAAAAATCACCAGTAGTAATGGATTCAACAGTGACATAATTGAAAATATCATAAATAAAATGATACACAGGAAGAACATAAACACGATTTACCCAAATGATAATAATAAAAAAACAAATTTGGTCACTTCCGGTACGATAGAATATTTGGGAAATATTTCCCAAAAACTAATAAAACTTTTGAAAAAAGAAAATATACATATTTCGTTTAAAATAAACAATACACTAGGCAGTCACATAAAAAAACTGTAAAAATAAAATAAATAATCTCGACAAATCCGGTGTATATAAAATCAAATGCGAAGATTGTGACGCAATATATATATATATAGGCCAAACAGGTAGGTCCTTTGCTACCAGATTTATAGAACACAAGAGGGCCTTTCAACAAAATAAAACAGAATCATCCCAATTTGCAAAACATCTTGTACAAAACAATCACAACCTGACCGACGCAAATAAACCTATACCTATCCATATAAATAATAAAGGCCTAAAACTGAATATTTTAGAGCAACTAGAAATCAATAAAAATTTACACGAAAATATAATAAACGAACAAATAAATATGTACCTACAGCTCACCTCTCCTAAACATGTTTAGAACGAAATAATAATATTACTCTTTTCTCACATAATATGTATGTACTTAACTAGAATAAGTCTGAACAAAAAATGTAATATTAGGTATATGCTTTAGGATTTATTTATCTATGCTGCATTACTTAGGTACCACAGTTTGTTTTTTTACCGATTTAATTTATTGTATATGCCACATTTTAATTATATGCACATCAATTTTATATCTATATTACTTACCACCGTTGCTCAGTTATGTTATTCAATGTTTCTATGTAATTTAATTGTATATACCTAGTTTTTAATTATAGGTACATCACATCCCTATCTATATTACTTACCACTGTGTTCATTTATTATGCAATGTTTATAATTTAATTGGATATGCCTAGTTTTTAATTATGTGCAAATATTTATTTTATTTATTTATTTAATGAAATAGCAATAATTATACATTAATAATAAAAAGAATTATAAACAGTATCTTAAAATTAAATTATTTAATATCTATTCAACCCTCAGTTGAGATCAAATCTCGTGTTCGAGGGAGGAGCACAGTCATTTGTGCGGTTCATTTATTTCAATAACATATAATATTACTAAGAATAACACGCATATATTTAAATTAATATTACGTGAACTGGTGAACAGTTCACGGATGAACCCTCACCAGTGGAGTTTATATACCTACACACCATGTACCTACCACTATTATTCACCATTATTGTTTTAAGTGTCTCTAAGTTTAATTGTATAGTCCACGCTTAGCTTTGATTTATCAATTTGTATAGAATGATCTCAATTTAAATTTGTGAATCCGGTTGTATACCTAATACCTATAATTTTGCCTCACCTATTTTATTGCGGGTTTTTCGAAAAGTGGACCACTGGTATACAGACAAAAACTAACCAACAATAAAAACGTCCGATCTTCACAATTTCGGTAAAGACTTTATATTATTTTTAAACAGCTGTAGGTACTGTAGGTTTTTTCATTACTTAAACACCTGCATCGACGAATTCCCAACATAAACTATAATACAACTGTTTTGAACAATTCATAATTGCAAAAATGTACCGAATTTTAGTATATAAGAAAAAGCAGAGTTTCTATGTTTACAAGTTGATAAGGGCCTAATAAGCTGAAACGGTCGTCCTGGATTCAGGAGAAAAAATATATATGTAGACCAAATCATTTGTTTGATTTAAAATACCCATTATTATGGAATTCTACATATTCAAGACCGTCAGCATTGACAAAATTAAAAAATCAGATATATTTTTGTTTTCAAAGTTTAGTGTATATATACACATAGTTTTTTTATATAACATTACAGTTATTGTATGTATATTTTATACATTAGCATATTATAATACAATGACTGTAACATGTGAAAGGTGCCAAAGATTTTTTAAAATTCAATCTTCTCTGACTCGACATATGCAAGAAGTACATAATATGCAAAGTGTTGTAACATCTGCTATTGATAATTCAAAATTTAAGTACTTATGTCAGGAAATGAACTGCAATGCTTCTTACCTGATAAATAAAGATTTGATATTTCATCTCCAAAATGTACACAATCAGGTTTTTGAAACCGAAAAAATGACTTTTTCTAACATAGGTATTTGGTAAGTATATGAATATACTTTTTTTTATTATTGTAAAATAACATTAAGTATATTACATTTTTATACATCTACATAAATATGCTTAACATACAGTTCTTTTACATCCATGCATCGTCTCATACATGCTCGTAGATTGTTCAAGCTTTTTATGTTTCATTTTTTCAAAATATCATTCTCATGGTTATGCCATCCCTTTCTGGGGCGGCCCCTACTATTAACTCCATCTCTTACACCCATGGTTATTTTTTTGGTCAGTCGTTCATCGTTGATTCTTTCAATATGTACAAACCACCTCAGGGCACTCACTTTCATTTGACTTATAATATATAGTGATGTTCCGACTAGTCGGTAAAGCCGACTATCCGACCACTTTTGTAGTCGGTGACTAGTCGGCATTATTTGGCAAAGAGCGCCGACTAGTCGGCTTCTTACTTTTTAGAAGGAAATAGGTTTATTAAATAAAAACTTTGCTTACCTTTTAATATTATTATTTTAGAATCAGCCTAACACATTTTGAAATATAAAGCAACTTGTCCTTTGGTTATCAAATAATCAGTCTCTAAAATTACTTAGGTAAGTACCTACTTGTAAAGAAAAAATATCAATGACATTTATCAAACAAAATTAGTATCTTAATTAGCAAAAATACATCATACTTATCTTCAATAAACGTTTATAAATATTTCTTCTTATTATATAAACAAAAGAGTCATTGAGGTTTTTTTTGTCAAAGAGTATACCTCTACATTGCTTATGTATATAGGTACCCTATATATTATTAATTTAATTTCATTCTATTACAAATACATCATTAGAGTATGTGTTGTTTGCCTTAAGTACTTACTGTTTATTAAATATTGTTTCACAGTAGATATCATGTATTTTTCCTTAACATGGTTGAACCACTGCGTTTGACATTGGCAGTATGAACGTAAAAAATCAATGGTTTGATGTGAAATATTTTTACTCTCCACTACCCCCGAAGGGGATATAGTGGGGAGTTATGAATTTGCAATTTTTAAGGGTATTATTTTTATTGCAGATTATTTAACTAGTATCATGGTGAGATTGTATTCTGAAAGTTTCATCACAATGTATCTGTGAGTGCTGTGAGACTGTGTCAAATAATAATAATATAAATTTGGATAATTTATATAGCGCCGTTTTTGTGAATATCTCACCTCAAGGGCGCTGAAAAAATGATTACGTTGTATCATTTCGGCTCTGGTAAGATTTGCGAAAAAGATGCGTTTTGAGTTTTTTCCTGAACGAAGATATATTTTCGGTTTGTCTGAAACATCCACTACACTACTCGCGAAGTTGATCGAAGATAGGCGAATACGATAGTGTGGAGAGGCACTTCGCCTTACTTCGTCCAACCTTGGCTCGCCTCGGGCGACCTCCGTTTGTTGTCGGTTTTTGCGCCCGAGTCAAAGGACTCGAAGTTGCCGACACGAGGCGCCTCTCTACACTACTCGGTTAACTTCAGTTCGCTTCAATGCGTTGTCGTGAGTGTATCACTGCATGTGCGTGATAGAAATTATTTTTTTTACACGACTCGATTATGAATAGTAAACAGTACAATACTAACGTAGTTATAATACGCGAGAGAGCACATTGCAACGGCAGCTGCCATTAAACATTATCCATGACACGTTGCGTGCGGTGCGAGCGCTGGCGGACAACTGAGTTCCTCGCGAAGTTGAACGAGTGTGTGGCGACGTACTTCGGACTTCGGTCAACTTTCCCGAGTACTTCGTCGAGGAACTTCGCGAGTAGTGTAGTGGAGGTTTGAGGGTGTGTGGGAGCTTATTCCATGCATTTGGTCCTGCCACAGCAAATGCACGATCACCGAAATTAGTTGTGTGCACCCTGTTTATTTCAACTAATTTCCCAACCATAGATGAAGAGGCAGAACGAAGTGATGATTGTCTGTCATTTATTGAAAGCGGAATGCACAGTTCGGAGAGGTAAGTAGGAGCCATACCACGAAGTGCTTTAAAGATTATGAGACAGAGCTTATATTCAATTCTTTCGGGGACTTTAAGCCAATGTAGATTGCGAAGATGGTGAGAGATGTGAGAAAATTTGGAGGCTCCAGTGATGAGTCTGGCTGCAGCATTGAAAACTGACTGAATTTTATTAATTTCTTTCTTTGGTAAATTAGCATATACACCGTTACAATAATCCAAACGGGAGACAACAAAGGCGCTTACCAAAGATTTCATGGCTTCAATTGGGATACTCCTTCGGATTGACTTTAAACGTCTAAGTTGAAAGAAAGCAGAAGAAGTAACTGTGTTAATTTGGTTTGAAAAGCTTAGATTTGAATCTATTTTGACTCCAAGAAGTTTAACACAGGATTTAGGAAGAATATCTGAATTTTCGAAAGTTAGTGGGGAAGTGTCTATTAAATGGCTTCGTTTGCGTGTTGCTGTCCAGAGTAGTTCTGTCTTTGTTGGGTTTAGCTTAAGTTTGTTTGCTGACATCCAAACACCGATATCTTCGATACATTTACAGATTGTGGTTTTTAGGTGGTGAGCATTTTCTGGTGTGCAATAAAAGTAAAGCTGCCAATCGTCCGCATAACAGTGTGCGAGTAGTACAGAAATGTACGGCGTGTTCATTTTACTTTATTGATTATAGACTAAAGTACTCATTCCATTAGATTTTGAAACATATCTGATAAGTGTTTCTCAATTTTTTTAACTGTCAAATGTTTCTAAGTGACCCCAAGCTTGGGAAACATAAAATTTTTTATTTTTATTTTCAAATTGCTAAAAGGCACATTACTTTCATAAAATGGCATTAAAGAATTATCAAGTTTTCATAATAAAATATTGAAATAAAAAATAAATTAAGAAACTCGTTTCATGAAAATGTTAAAAATTTTCCATATAAAATTTGAAAACGGAACGACACGCATTATTAATAAAATAAAATAAAAAAATATCAGTTATTATTTTATGCCAATATTATACTTTTGTTGGAACAACCCAGCTTAAAATAAATGTATTTCATAAAAATGCTTTAGGGATTGTCAACCTTTCAAGAAGATAAAATGTATACTTACTATGTAGTAATGAGATCACTAAGAAGAGTATGTAATAGAACGATATATGATAGAATAAAAAATGAGGACATAAGGAGGGAATGCAAGATGAAGAAGAGTATTATAAATAAAATGAAAGTGAATTCTTTGAGGTGGTTTGGACATATTGAAAGAATGAATGATGAACGACTGACCAAAAAAATATACATGGGTGTAAGAGATGGAGTGAATAGTAGGGGCCGCCCCAGAAAGGGATGGCATGACCATGTGAATGATATTTTGAAAGAAGGAAATATAAGAAGCTTGAATAATCGACGAGCATGCATGAGACGATGCATGGATGTAAAGGAAGCTAGGAATGTATGCAAAAATAGAGGAGTATGGCGCTCGGTTCTCTCTGCTTACCCCGTAAGGGATATGGCGTGATGGTATGTATGTATGTACGTACTATGTAGTGGAGAGTTTAGTGTTGGCTACAACCCACTCGTTTTATATAATTTAATGTAGTACATATTATATATAAGTTTTAACTTTCTACACTCTTTCTCCATATAAACTTTAACTATGCCAAATCTCACTTTTTTCCGTGGGCGCAGTTTGCTTAAAAAGGGGTACAAAGTTTTCTCTTGGCGTATTGATGTATAGATTAAGATAAAAGAGTACACCTTTAAGAACTTTTTTATTCACTCCCACACTACAGACTTCTTAATCAACCGATAGTTTGGTCCGGTTGGACTGCTTGCTAGTTTTTATGTCAGATCGGCCGACACCAAATTGTTGTGATATGCTCACTTGCATCTTCATACTGATTAAGAGCCCGACCAAACTATCAACCAACTCATAAGTCTGTAGTGTGCGAGTGCCCTAAACTAAATTTGTAATTATTGTATGTACTGACATGATATCAAGAATATTCAATAATGTCTTCAATGACATGTTTGTAACAGTCCCTTTGTGATAGAACTCCATAATTACATAAAATTATGATTAAAAATATTAAATAGTATTCAATTAAATTTAATCTGCAAATGCGACTCCCATTTACTGGTATCGCTCAATGACAAGCATCGAACACCATTCTGACGATGCACGTCATACTATAGAGCAATACCGGTGAATAGGAGTCTAAATTTAATATAACAATCACAGAGTAACAACTCCCTAAAGGAGTTGGACAGAGTCAACAAAGCGGCTCACTACGACCGATGCTTTGGTGTGAGCAGTCCAATTAAATGGAATGCACTGCCTCCAGATGTTCAAAGTATGTAAGAGCACGTTCACTAAAGGACTGAAAACAGCTTTGTTTCGTAGAGCACACAAACTTCTCTTACTACTCCACTCTTATGCTTCACTTGTCTCTGCTATCTACACACACTGAGTAAAGTAGGAGGTAGGGTGGAGGAATATCGGGTTCTATCCATTAATACTAACTCACTCTGCTCGTCACTTCACTATTTCAGGGGTTTACACACAGTGAGTGAGTGAAGTTCCTAGTACTACTCGGACGAGTACTCGTTATGTGTAAAGAAGGATTAGTGACCATCCATCATCATATTATTATGTAGAATAAGAGGAAAGGTACCTATCTACACTGCTCCATTGAAACATATTTATGTCTCCTCCGTATTCATGAAACTTGTCACACATATTTTATTAGTATCATTACAAGGAACCTCCACGCGGTGCCCCCTGGTAACAGAAATTCTCTGGCCAATCCTTCCACCACAGCAACGCAACAATGCGTTGCTGACACGAAAGAAGAAGAAGTATCATTACAGACACAGTATGACGTACAGATCTTGCTCATACAAATTAATACATTTCGGTAATTATTCTCACATCAAATAAATAGTTATACCCATTTACCTACAAAATAAATTGAAAATCCTGCAAGTGATAGTAATAATTAATTGTACTATCCGCGGTACATTCTATGAAGATAACAGTGGACCATAAAATACTTTCTACTTTGACAGCTGTTGTACATTAAGTTCATTTGACAGTTCCATATATCATTGCCACAGGTATAACAAGAATTTTATTTTAAGTAAAACTATTTATTATGGAATGGCAACATTACTAGTAGCGGCAGAGTGGGGGGTATGTGTTATATTTATCCGCTCGTGTCGCGATGTACCGATGTAGCATTGATTGTGACGAGAGGATCGGGGCTCTAGTAGAGCAGCCAATAGCGTTCAGTCTTAGATAGTGTGTGTGAGTAGCGTCTAGCCCTAGCTTTTCTTTTTTGCATTGGCTCCTCTCTGATTGGCTAGGGCGAGATAGGGGCGTGTACTGTCAAAACGACGATCCGGACGATCTTCCGACTGCTTCTCCGACTTTCGTCCGACTTCCGACCATCAGGGCCCGCAAGCCTAGAACAAATAATTTACGCCAGATAGACTGAGATAGACATATATCTGTCTGTCTTTTTTTCCACTTTTTAGTGAGGACCGCACTTCTCAGAGGGCGCCACCGGCGGCACTCATCGTTGATACCATTAGTAAAAAAAAATTAAAAATTTACCCATGTTATTATTATTTGTTATAGTTTGGTATTAAAAAAACATATTTTTTTCCTTTCGAAATAGTTTTTAAATAAAAAAATGAATACTTCTATGTTTTATGAATATTAAAAAGCATCAAATCATTATGTTATATTACAATTTTACTAATGCACTATGGGAACAGATTTCATAATATGGCAATATTTTCAACGCGTTGAAAACAGTTGGAAATGAATCGCCATTTTTGTTTGACCATTGTTGTCATTGCTGCTGTCGTTAAATTTTATCGAATTGTGTTAAAAAATGGAAAACTTGAAGAAAAAATCCCAATCCCATTGCTAATAAAGTGTCGGTTCGTGTAACTCAAAGGATTTGACACAAACAATTCCGTTTTTCGTCCATTCGCGATCGAAGCACATTCTTACGATGGATGGATCATTTTATGTTGAAATGAAGAACTGCGTCACGCTGAAGTAAATAAAATAAGTGTGTTATTTGTTGTGTAAAAAAGACAATGTAAAATTTGAAGAAAGAATCCCATTGCTATTGTAGTGTCGGTTCGTGTAACTCAAAGGATTTGACATAGAAACATTGTTACGATGGATGGATTTTTATTTAATAACAACAGTGAAAGTGTTTTAAATTGAGCTAATTAATTATATTTTCCGGGGTTTAATGGGTGGTAGGGTCCCGGTGGTGCCTTTTCGTGCTGTAAGAACAGGTATCAATAAATGCCGAGAAACGCCAAGTTGCCAAGCAACACTACCATCAAGTCCTACTCTCTAGCGTCCCCGTCGCAAACCCTGGAAATGTGATCTGAAAGGACCACAGCCAATAGAGAGAGGGCGATGGCGAGCTTTCGGCGCCATCAAACCGGAAACAAATCAGCTAAGGGAAGGAAAACCCCGACAGAAAAACCCTTGACCTCCAGTAGGGGGTTGGGCGAGAGGCTAATAACCTTTCCCCGTAAAAGAAGCAATATTACGAAACCGAACACAGAGCCTCGGACCACTGCTAAGCTTCGGAAAGGACCCGGCAAACGAAATAAGGCTAACGATTTTAAACTTGCAACTTGGAACGTGCTGTCTCTGTATCGTGCTGGAACGCTGAGAATTCTTTTAGATGAGCTTGCCAAATATAAAACTGATGTGGTAGCAATTCAAGAGATTAGATGGATAGGAGAAGGAATAATTGAAAAGCGTGACTGTACCATCTTTTACAGCTGCCACAAGAAGGATCATACATTCGGAACAGGATTTGTTGTCTCTAAAAGAGTGAAAGTTATAGGATTTACTGCAGTTGATCATAGAATATCGCACATCCGCATATCTGGAAAATTCTTTAACTATAGTATTATTAATGCTCACGCACCCACAGAAGACAAGAGTGATATTGAGAAAGACACTTTTTACACCAAGCTCTCAAAAGCTTACCAGGATTGCCCCAGTCACGATGTTAAAATAGTACTTGGGGATTTCAACGCAAAAATAGGGAGAGAAATGGTGTATAGAGCAACTGTTGGAAAACACAGCCTGCATGCTGAAACTAATGACAATGGAACAAAACTGATCAATTTCGCAATGTCTCATAACATGATAGTGGGCAGCACATTCTTCCCAAGAAAGGATATACACAAGGGAACGTGGAAGGCACCGGATGGCAGAAATGTAAATCAGATCGACCACTTTCTTATTGATGGTAGACATAAATCTGACCTAATAGGCATACGATCTTATCGTGGGGCAAATGTTGACTCTGATCACTACCTTGTAATCTCCAGACTGCGCAGTAGAATATCAAATGTAATGAAACAGAGGGGATCCCGCACGAATAAATTTGATGTAGAACGCCTGAAGTCACAAGAAACAGCAGAACAGTTTGCTGCGGCTATGGGCCCCAGGCTGGATGATATCAATACAGATGTAGAGCAGGATGATGTTGACTCCTACTGGAACTGTGTTAGATCTGTGGTTACCACTGCAGCTGATGAAATTCTGGGAAGAAGGCGTGCACAATCGCGAGAAACGTGGTTTGATGCGGAATGCCAATACGCGACCAATTTAAAGAATGATGCATACCTCAGAATGCAACAGCGACACCATACACGTCAGGCAGTATTAGAATATAGGGACCTGAGAAAGAAGGAAAAGAAACTGCATAGAAAGAAAAAACGTGTATTCCTTGAAAATCAGATCAGAGAAGTTGAACTAGCGAACGCCCATAACAAGAGCCGACTCTTTTACCAGAGGGTCAACCAACAGAGAAAGGAGTTCAAGCCCAGGCTTACGATGTGCCACGATAGTGAGGGAAACATTCTGTGTGAGAAACAGCAAATTCTGAATAGATGGATGGAATATTTTGACACTCTTCTGAATGTAAGTGGGAGTGAGAGCCTAACGGGTACTAGGGACGTCTACAACGATGATGCCAGCAATACTGAGCCGCCACCGACAGTAGAGGAGGTGGTGCGTGCCATTAAAAGCCTGCATAATAATAAATCACCTGGAACAGACAATATTCCCGCGGAATTGATTAAATATGGCGGGGAGAAGCTCCACATCCACATACATTATATAATAAAATCTGTTTGGTGCTCCGAAACCCTGCCAAGTGAATGGAACTGTGGAATAATTTGCCCTCTCCATAAAAAAGGAGATCCCATGAAATGCTCTAATTACAGAGGCATTACTCTGCTGAATGTCTCATACAAGATCATGTCAAATATTTTGTGTGACAGACTGGGGAAATACTCGGATGGCATTATCGGAAAATATCAAACTGGGTTCCGTAAGGGAATGTCCACAACTGACCAAATTTTCTGCCTGAGACAGATACTGGAAAAAACTATAGAGTTCAACGTTGACACATACCATCTATTTGTTGACTTTAGGGCTGCTTACGACACAGTAAACCGAGAAAAACTCTACAGAGCCATGGATGAGTTTAATATCCCCAAGAAACTAGTAAACCTAGTGAAGCTCACAATGTCCAACGTCGAATGTCGAGTTAGAATACAACAGGACATGTCCGAACCCCTGAAGACTTTCAACGGACTGAGGCAGGGAGACGCACTTGCGTGCACACTGTTTAACTTGGCACTGGAAAAGGCCATCCGAGACTCGGGTATTCAAATTGGTGGCCATATCTTCAATAAATCTGTGCAACTCCTTGCCTACGCTGATGATATAGATATCATTGCACGCTCGGAAAATGATTTAAAAATTGCATTTAAAGCCCTGGCTGCATCAGCAAGGAATATGGGGTTGATGGTAAACGAGGGAAAGACAAAGTATATGCCAGTGCATGAACGTCGAAAACCGCCAGATTTGCGAGTCGACGATTACACATTCGAAACTGCTAGCGAGTTTGTGTACCTCGGTACTATGGTGACAAGTGACAACAATGTCTCAACTGAAATTAAACGCCGAATAGTGTCCGCAAATCGGTGCTACTATGGGTTGCAGAGGCACATGAAGTCTCGTCACCTCACCAGAAAAACGAAAGTCCTCCTCTATAAGACTCTAATTCGGCCAGTACTCTCATATGGATCAGAATGTTGGGCAATCGCTAAATCTGATGAAAGAGCCCTGGAAATTTTTGAGAGGAAGGTGCTGAGGAGGATCTACGGCCCGACTTGTGACAATGGAGAGTGGCGTATCAGGCACAACTACGAATTGTATGATCTGTACAAGGAGCCTATCATACTGAAAGAAATAAGAATTGGTAGACTCAGATGGGCTGGACACGTCCAAAGAATGAGCGAGGAGGACGTTCCAAGACGGATCATGAATGGTGCACCGGGGGGACGAAGAAAAGTTGGAAGGCCGAAGCTTCGATGGCTGGACGGAGTGGTGAAGGATGCGAACAGCATCGGCGTCCATAACTGGCGCAATGCGTCGCAGGATCGACAGTCATGGAGGCGGGCTCTGCAGGAGGCTAAGACCCGACCTGGGTTGTGGAGCCACAGATGATGATGATGATGAATTATATTTTCCATTTTCACTATACAAGTTATTATTGTATTAATATATTTGTGTATTTCGTCATATGTATATTGTTTTTAATACTAATAAAAAATAAAAATAATGTTTTTTTTTACTTAAATAATTTTACCTAATTTAATTATTCATTGCTCCTTTGTGTATTGTTCTTCATAATGCTTGAATAACTTTAAAAAAAATATGTTATTCAAGCATTATGGAGGATGAATATGCAAAGGAGTAATGTAATACAACAAATAAATAAATAAAATATTCCGCCTGGGTGGTCCAACCTTCCCAAAGCTTTTACACCGCAAGTATAGATGACAGTAATGTGTATTGGCGTACAAAGTATGTATGGTGGCTTGTGTTCTTTAGTTCGTGTGTTCTATGCCGACCATATGGTTCTCTTTTCTATGCTTGATATTGGATCAGCGTTAGAAAACAATATAACCCAGGGCCTACCAGCCACCATACATTGAAATCGGTCCAATTCTGTTGTGAAGGACGTGATGGTATGTGTGTGTGTCTATGTATGTGTGTATTATAATATCAGAAAGCTTTTGGACGGTTTAAAAGATGTCTCTGTTTAGAAATCAGAAAATTTTGCCATAAGTAAAAAAAAAAACATCGATCTTTCAAGTATATTTTAAATTTTTCATGAGCGAATACATTTTAACTACTTAATTTATTAATATAATTGTTATTTCTTATTTTTAGCATATGTCGCGTTTGCTAAAAATATTGAGATGAAATAACTGAAATAACTGAAAGTGATGTTGGAAATTTGTTTTATTCTGGCAATAATATATATACACGTCATAGAACACACTAACTAAAGAACGCAAGCCACCATAGATTGAAATTGTACCAACTTCTGAACCAACTTGAAGTTGGCAACATAACAATACTGCTTACTGCCATCTGTTCAACCGTACGAAAGCTCATTAAGAGGCGGGGCAAGGGCGGGGCTAGGCCTATAGGGGCGGGTCTAAATTCGACTTTATTTATTTATTTATTCGAATATTGCCTCCTTGCAGTTATTTCTTGTAATAGTTGAAATTGTATAATATGCTTATATTATTCAACCATTATGAGAAACACTGCAAGAAGGAAGTAAAATTCACATACAAAAATTCTAAGGTTAAAAAGAAAAGACAATTGTAATGAACAATGGTGTTTATTATAATGAATTACTCGACATTTATACTATTTATTTTTTATTTATATATAAAATAATATAATATGAAATATAAATGCCAAATCATACCACAATATCATGATGGGGTAAGCAGAGAGAACATTTATTTATTTATTTAACATTTTGTCCAACAATACATATTACAATATAAATGTACAAGTTATATTATAATTACATTTTTTTTGCAATACCTCATAAAAAAAATAAAATTATTGTGTTTGATGAGGGAATCACTTGACAGTAAAAATATTAAAATAAATTAACAATACAAAGTTATACACATAGACATAAACTATCAAATATATTTATTTATTTATTGAAAAATAATATATTGGTACAAAGGTATATAATATTTCTTATAATTAATACATTAATATTAAACATATTACTCCACTGAAAGAGTAAATCTCGTGTTCAGTGGAGGAAGAGCGTAGCAATTACTTTAAGTCCATAATTTATTTATCAATAGGTACATAAAATATATTACATTAGATACATAATTGCTTAACAGTGATTTGAGAATATAAAATTATTGTATACTTTTTTAAATTTTACAAAGGGTTTAATTTTTCTTATATCTAAAGAAAGTTTATTATAACAGTTTATTCCTAGGTAAGAATAGTGATGCTGCATGATTGATTTATTGTATTTTGGAACCTTAATCTGTCCCTCTGAGCGAGGACGAGTACTTATTATATCTATATTATCAATATTTTTGTAAGTTTGAAATACTGCACTTCTTTTAAATATGCTATTCAGTTTTAAAACTCCAAATTCTTTATATAGTTGCTGTGTAGGGCAGTCTCTTGTTTTTTTTTAATAACTTTTATGATTAAATTTTGAGCAGTTTTAACAGGTTTAATGTTGGTTTTAAATGCTGAACCCTATGCTAAAATTCCATATTCTATTATTTACTGGGTAAATGCATAGTATAAAGTTTTTAGAAAATTCTTTTAGTCGTAATATTTACATGTTGCTCCATTTGATATTTGAGTCTGTTGTTATTCCCAAGTATTTGCTGACTTACAATTGTTGACTGGTATCAGTCATTATATTTCTTCACAACACAAGAAAATTAAATAAGAATTTACATAATTTATTGTGTTAAAAAGTTTTATTTGACAATTTTCAAATACCGACCCAGAATTTCTATAATCTTTACCATATTTTATATATTGGTATAAAAAAGCTAAATTGATGAACATCTTAAAGTTCACCTGTGTGCAACACATTTATCATTTCGCAAAAATGTCTTACATACTGCCATAAAATATTATTAAACATATTTCCTTGGCAAACAAAGGAAGTAAATAAAATATCACATTTTTTTATATACTGAATTAAACCATGTATAAAAGTTGTGTTACAGTAATTCAATCTCGCCATCATATCTTTGGCCACACTAAATTGATGAACATCTGAAAGTTCACATGTGTGCAACACATTTCGCAAACATATATCACAGGCTCTACCCTTTGGAAGAACCTTCTTGATTTAAGTATCCACAAATCGGTCTAGGACACTTGGCTGCGGGCACTTGGGTGCGGGACACTTGGGTGCGGGACACTTGGCTGCGAGACACTTGGCTGCGGCGGACATTTGGCTGCGGGACACTTGGGTGCGACGGACACTTGGGTGCGAGCCCACTTGGTTGCGAGTCCATTTGGTCGCGACGGACACTTGGGTGTGAGCCCACTTGGTCGCGAATTCAAAAATATTTTTTTTCTGCCTAGGGCTGAAGTTTTTCGTGCTGATTTTTGTAATGCTCTTTATCATATAAGTAGTTGATATACAAGTAGGTACCTATATACAGACATTAAAAATATAAAAAAATTATTTATTTATTAAATCTTCTTGAAATTATAATTAGTACACTGGCGGGCTTATTGCCTAGTGGCAATTTCTTCCAATTTTTACTTATGTTTGAAATTGTAAAGTAAAAACAAGGTTATGAAACCAAGTTATTTTTTACACTATAAAAATATGAGAATTTTTCATACACACTAGTTGCATGTAACACATGAGATCCAACTGTCGATAGCGATAGTATGTATAGTTGAAGAATAAGTAAGTACCAAACTATAAACCAATAAATCGAAATTATTGAATTTTTTTAAGATATTTTGTTTTCTACACAAAACATGTAGGTATGTATGCCGACCGCCGTGGCACTGTTGGTAAGCCGTTCGGTTTCTGTGCGGGCGTCCTGGGTTCGATACCCAGTAGAGGAGAAATATATTTAAATTCATTTCTCACGCAAATATTGCTTCTCTGGGCTGGAAACACTGGTTAGTTGGAAGAAATTGCCATACGGCAATAAACTCGCCACTTGCGCATTAAGTGTTTATTGCGCATTGCAAGGAAGTGTTTATTATTATTGTGTATGTCAAGATAGGATAGTATGGAGGTTAGTCCCTTTTTTCCTACCCGGAATATGAAAACAGCATGATGGTATGTATGTATGTTTAGAGATTAAGTATCAAACTATTAAGTCTTCTAACATATTGTGTATAGGCGACAAAACAAAAAATATAAAAATATATTTACTGATATAAATATATTTACTGATATATTTACAAAAAATATATTTACTGAGAAGAACAAATCTGTATATTTTATAAAAATAATAAACATTATAGTTTCTGTTGTATCTTTTTATTTTCATATAGATTCTTTTTTGATATTCCTTTTCTTATAGATTTGTAGGCCGATATTTAATGCAGGATGTGGCACTTGTAATTGGCTGACCAGTTTTGTAGTAGCTTGCCCTTATTTGATGAAACAACGATGTATAGTAACTTTTTAGCTGTAAGTGGTTCTTTAAATAAAAATAAATAAATAAATATAAAGAGCATTACAAAAATCAGTACGAAATATTTCATTCCTAAGCAGAAAAAAATATTTTTGATTTCGCGACCAAGTGGGCTCGCACCCAAGTGTCCGTCGCGACCAAATGGACTCGCAACCAAGTGGGTTCGCACCCAAGTGTCCGTCGCACCCAAGTGTCCCGCAGCCAAATGTCCCCCGCAGCCAAGTGTCTCGCACCCAAGTGTCCCGCACCCAAGTGGCCGCAGTCAAGTGTCCCATTCCGTCCACAAATATGTGCTACAAGATCTACCTGACTACATATATCAATTTCAAAAGTATCAGGCAATGTTTTACATACTGCCATAAAATATTATTAAACATATTTCCTTGGCAAACAAAGGAAGTAAATAAAATATCACATTTTTTTATATACTGAATTAAACCATGTATAAAAGTTGTGTTACAGTAATTCAATCTCGCCATCATATCTTTGGCCACACTAAATTGATGAACATCTGAAAGTTCACCTGTGTGCAACACATTTCGCAAACATATATCACAGGCTCTACCCATTGGAAGAACCTTCTTGATTTAAGTATCCACAAATATGTGCTACAAGATCTACCTGACTACATATATCAATTTCAAAAGTATCAGGCAATGTTTTACATACTGCCATAAAATATTATTAAACATATTTCCTTGGCAAACAAAGGAAGTAAATAAAATATCACATTTTTTTATATACTGAATTAAACCATGTATAAAAGTTGTGTTACAGTAATTCAATCTCGCCATCATATCTTTGGCCACATTAAATTGATGAACATCTGAAAGTTCACATGTGTGCAACACATTTCGCAAACATATATCACAGGCTCTACCCTTTGGAAGAACCTTCTTGATTTAAGTATCCACAAATATGTGCTACAAGATCTACCTGACTACATATATCAATTTCAAAAGTATCAGGCAATGTTTTACATACTGCCATAAAATATTATTAAACATATTTCCTTGGCAAACAAAGGAAGTAAATAAAATATCACATTTTTTATACACTGAATTAAACCATGTATAAAAGTTGTGTTACAGTAATTCAATCTACTTTCTATCCCTTCTCTTATACCTATTAAATGTATGCATACATTCCTTTTGTAAAATATCACTATTTTCATTTAATTCTTCTTTGCCATTTAAAATCCTGTTGCAAATATTAAAATACTGATATATAATTAAATTTACAATACAATCATAAATTTGATTTTCTAAATCAAATCTATGATCACAAAATAAAAAATTGAATGAAACATAGTGTTTCACATATTGGCATAAAATATTTTAACGGATATTTCTTTGGCCAACAAAGGAAGAAAATAAAATATAACATTTATACACTTAATTATACTGTGGACAAAGGTTCTGTTACAGTAATTCAATTTCGCCATAATATCTTTGGCCACACTAAATTGATGAATATCTTCAAGTTCGCCTGTGTGCAACACATTTTGAGAACATATATCACAGGCTCTACCCTTAGGAAGAACCTTCTTGATTAAGTATCCACAAATATGTGCTACAAGGTCAACCTGACTACATTTATTAATTTCAAAGGTATCAGGCAATGGCAAGAATACAGTAACAGTAAGACACTGTTCCTGGGCCTTCAAAGGAGACGTAAAATCTGCAATACTTCTAAGGAGTAGAGCAGATTCATCTGCCTCAACATTCGAAGACAACGAATGGAATCTTGAAAAACTTCCAACAACAAGGCTTTTTAAATAAGAACTAAACACATAAGGTGTTGGGTTCGTATTTCTTATACCTTGTTGTCGAATCTGCCCAAAAAAAGATTCAAGAGGATCTTGGTTGAAAGCACGTGTAGCAAAATACTTCCATCCCAATTCACCCAGCGTTGTGCGAATAAGTCTAAACCCCTTCAATGTAGTCATCCAGTTTTTTATGACTTCAGGCTTCGCTCTGTCTCCTGGTTTACCTTTGATAAATTCCATACTATCAAAGACAGATGAAGCCTTCTGCCATAAACGTTCCTGGGGACACATTTCACGGGTTTTGACGGGAGTCCTTAACAATTTTACTTATTTTCTAGTACTCCCAAATCCACCATTAACGCTGTCAAATACATCATCCAAGAAACCGAGCAAAATTGCTGTATCCACCCCTTCAGGCACCATAGTTCTTTTGCCATCATAACTTTTCGTTTGGCTGAAGCTAAAAGATTTAATGGTTGCAGCAGATGTTTTGCTCATAACTTGGGCGGCATATGAGACTTTCATCTTTTTAATTTTATGTGGAACCACATGGTAGTCTGTAATGTTTCGTAAAAGACGAAGGTTGCCAGCCGATTTATCAATATAGTATGCATCTGTTATATGTGACCATTTGGCAATGCAACTCTTTCCATCAATTGATTTAAATTTTAGATTCTTAGTCAATAAATTATTACGCATGCATTTCAAAAGGTGAGGAGGATCAAACAATGGTACCACAACAGTGCCGTCAACACGTATGATATCATGCATTTCTTCCTCACCTTCCTCACATTGCTGACAAATAACGATAAGCTCTTGGGCTCATCTTTTGTACAGATAATGCAAACATCTTATCTTCTTCAGAATACTTTCGATGAAATTTATTGCGTCCAATATTCTGCACCTGGTTTTCAAAAAAATGTTTAACAACTGGAGGAAGCTCATTCAGATATTACCATATTATTTTATTGCAAACACTTGATGTATTGCCTACTTCATGAATTGTGTATATTTTTAGTTCCTGAAATTCACCCTGCCTTTTCTGCTCCTTCTATGTCTTCTATGAAACCACTTTCTCATACAACACTTGCAAGTAAAAGTAAGTAAATCATAATAATCTATTTTTAATTATTCTTTTTTGGAAAAGGTGAACACACGTACTACTTAATATTAAATGATAAAATATCCAAAACGAATACTGCCTCAACATTCGAAGACAACGAATGGAATCTTGAAAAACTTCCAACAACAAGGCTTTTTAAATAAGAACTAAACACATAAGGTGTTGGGTTCGTATTTCTTATACCTTGTTGTCGAATCTGCCCAAAAAAAGATTCAAGAGGATCTTGGTTGAAAGCACGTGTAGCAAAATACTTCCATCCCAATTCACCCAGCGTTGTGCGAATAAGTCTAAACCCCTTCAATGTAGTCATCCAGTTTTTTATGACTTCAGGCTTCGCTCTGTCTCCTGGTTTACCTTTGATAAATTCCATACTATCAAAGACAGATGAAGCCTTCTGCCATAAACGTTCCTGGGGACACATTTCACGGGTTTTGACGGGAGTCCTTAACAATTTTACTTATTTTCTAGTACTCCCAAATCCACCATTAACGCTGTCAAATACATCATCCAAGAAACCGAGCAAAATTGCTGTATCCACCCCTTCAGGCACCATAGTTCTTTTGCCATCATAACTTTTCGTTTGGCTGAAGCTAAAAGATTTAATGGTTGCAGCAGATGTTTTGCTCATAACTTGGGCGGCATATGAGACTTTCATCTTTTTAATTTTATGTGGAACCACATGGTAGTCTGTAATGTTTCGTAAAAGACGAAGGTTGCCAGCCGATTTATCAATATAGTATGCATCTGTTATATGTGACCATTTGGCAATGCAACTCTTTCCATCAATTGATTTAAATTTTAGATTCTTAGTCAATAAATTATTACGCATGCATTTCAAAAGGTGAGGAGGATCAAACAATGGTACCACAACAGTGCCGTCAACACGTATGATATCATGCATTTCTTCCTCACCTTCCTCACATTGCTGACAAATAACGATAAGCTCTTGGGCTCATCTTTTGTACAGATAATGCAAACATCTTATCTTCTTCAGAATACTTTCGATGAAATTTATTGCGTCCAATATTCTGCACCTGGTTTTCAAAAAAATGTTTAACAACTGGAGGAAGCTCATTCAGATATGGCCATTCACCCTTTTTTAAACATCTCTTCAATGCCAGGAGACGACTTTTACAAGATAAGTTTTTCCTTGAACAATTTTTTGCTTTCCGACGAGTATCCTTAAGTGTTTTAAGGAAACTTTCCCACTTTTTACCTCTCCACTGAATTGTTGGGGCGGAAAATGCAGGGCGATTTCGAGGACCTGAAAATATACACAGTTCATGAAGTAGGCAATACATCAAGTGTTTGCAATAAAATAATATGGTAATATTCAAAATAGGTATGACACTCAAAGGTGAGTCGAGATAGGTATTCGTTTTGGATATTTTATCATTTAATATTAAGTAGTACGTGTGTTCACCTTTTCCAAAAAAGAATAATTAAAAATAGATTATATGGCAATATTCAAAATATGACACTCAAAGGTGAGTCGAGATAGGTATTCGTTTTGGATATTTTATCATTTAATATTAAGTAGTACGTGTGTTCACCTTTTCCAAAAAAGAATAATTAAAAATAGATTATTATGATTTACTTACTTTTACTTGCAAGTGTTGTATGAGAAAGTGGTTTCATAGAAGACATAGAAGGAGCAGAAAAGGCAGGGTGAATTTCAGGAACTAAAAATATACACAATTCATGAAGTAGGCAATACATCAAGTGTTTGCAATAAAATAATATGGTAATATCTGAATGAGCTTCCTCCAGTTGTTAAACATTTTTTTGAAAACCAGGTGCAGAATATTGGACGCAATAAATTTCATCGAAAGTATTCTGAAGAAGATAAGATGTTTGCATTATCTGTACAAAAGATGAGCCCAAGAGCTTATCGTTATTTGTCAGCAATGTGAGGAAGGTGAGGAAGAAATGCATGATATCATACGTGTTGACGGCACTGTTGTGGTACCATTGTTTGATCCTCCTCACCTTTTGAAATGCATGCGTAATAATTTATTGACTAAGAATCTAAAATTTAAATCAATTGATGGAAAGAGTTGCATTGCCAAATGGTCACATATAACAGATGCATACTATATTGATAAATCGGCTGGCAACCTTCGTCTTTTACGAAACATTACAGACTACCATGTGGTTCCACATAAAATTAAAAAGATGAAAGTCTCATATGCCGCCCAAGTTATGAGCAAAACATCTGCTGCAACCATTAAATCTTTTAGCTTCAGCCAAACGAAAAGTTATGATGGCAAAAGAACTATGGTGCCTGAAGGGGTGGATACAGCAATTTTGCTCGGTTTCTTGGATGATGTATTTGACAGCGTTAATGGTGGATTTGGGAGTACTAGAAAATAAGTAAAATTGTTAAGGACTCCCGTCAAAACCCGTGAAATGTGTCCCCAGGAACGTTTATGGCAGAAGGCTTCATCTGTCTTTGATAGTATGGAATTTATCAAAGGTAAACCAGGAGACAGAGCGAAGCCTGAAGTCATAAAAAACTGGATGACTACATTGAAGGGGTTTAGACTTATTCGCACAACGCTGGGTGAATTGGGATGGAAGTATTTTGCTACACGTGCTTTCAACCAAGATCCTCTTGAATCTTTTTTTGGGCAGATTCGACAACAAGGTATAAGAAATACGAACCCAACACCTTATGTGTTTAGTTCTTATTTAAAAAGCCTTGTTGTTGGAAGTTTTTCAAGATTCCATTCGTTGTCTTCGAATGTTGAGGCAGATGAATCTGCTCTACTCCTTAGAAGTATTGCAGATTTTACGTCTCCTTTGAAGGCCCAGGAACAGTGTCTTACTGTTACTGTATTCTTGCCATTGCCTGATACCTTTGAAATTAATAAATGTAGTCAGGTTGACCTTGTAGCACATATTTGTGGATACTTAATCAAGAAGGTTCTTCCTAAGGGTAGAGCCTGTGATATATGTTCTCAAAATGTGTTGCACACAGGCGAACTTGAAGATATTCATCAATTTAGTGTGGCCAAAGATATTATGGCGAAATTGAATTACTGTAACAGAACCTTTGTCCACAGTATAATTAAGTGTATAAATGTTATATTTTATTTTCTTCCTTTGTTGGCCAAAGAAATATCCGTTAAAATATTTTATGCCAATATGTGAAACACTATGTTTCATTCAATTTTTTATTTTGTGATCATAGATTTGATTTAGAAAATCAAATTTATGATTGTATTGTAAATTTAATTATATATCAGTATTTTAATATTTGCAACAGGATTTTAAATGGCAAAGAAGAATTAAATGAAAATAGTGATATTTTACAAAAGGAATGTATGCATACATTTAATAGGTATAAGAGAAGGGATAGAAAGTAGATTGAATTACTGTAACACAACTTTTATACATGGTTTAATTCAGTGTATAAAAAATGTGATATTTTATTTACTTCCTTTGTTTGCCAAGGAAATATGTTTAATAATATTTTATGGCAGTATGTAAAACATTGCCTGATACTTTTGAAATTGATATATGTAGTCAGGTAGATCTTGTAGCACATATTTGTGGATACTTAAATCAAGAAGGTTCTTCCAAAGGGTAGAGCCTGTGATATATGTTTGCGAAATGTGTTGCACACATGTGAACTTTCAGATGTTCATCAATTTAATGTGGCCAAAGATATGATGGCGAGATTGAATTACTGTAACACAACTTTTATACATGGTTTAATTCAGTATATAAAAAAATGTGATATTTTATTTACTTCCTTTGTTTGCCAAGGAAATATGTTTAATAATATTTTATGGCAGTATGTAAAACATTGCCTGATACTTTTGAAATTGATATATGTAGTCAGGTAGATCTTGTAGCACATATTTGTGGATACTTAAATCAAGAAGGTTCTTCCAATGGGTAGAGCCTGTGATATATGTTTGCGAAATGTGTTGCACACAGGTGAACTTTCAGATGTTCATCAATTTAGTGTGGCCAAAGATATGATGGCGAGATTGAATTACTGTAACACAACTTTTATACATGGTTTAATTCAGTATATAAAAAAATGTGATATTTTATTTACTTCCTTTGTTTGCCAAGGAAATATGTTTAATAATATTTTATGGCAGTATGTAAAACATTGCCTGATACTTTTGAAATTGATATATGTAGTCAGGTAGATCTTGTAGCACATATTTGTGGACGGAATGGGACACTTGACTGCGGCCACTTGGGTGCGGGACACTTGGGTGCGAGACACTTGGCTGCGGGGGACATTTGGCTGCGGGACACTTGGGTGCGACGGACACTTGGGTGCGAACCCACTTGGTTGCGAGTCCATTTGGTCGCGACGGACACTTGGGTGCGAGCCCACTTGGTCGCGAAATCAAAAATATTTTTTTCTGCTTAGGAATGAAATATTTCGTACTGATTTTTGTAATGCTCTTTATATTTATTTATTTATTTTTATTTAAAGAACCACTTACAGCTAAAAAGTTACTATACATCGTTGTTTCATCAAATAAGGGCAAGCTACTACAAAACTGGTCAGCCAATTACAAGTGCCACATCCTGCATTAAATATCGGCCTACAAATCTATAAGAAAAGGAATATCAAAAAAGAATCTATATGAAAATAAAAAGATACAACAGAAACTATAATGTTTATTATTTTTATAAAATATACAGATTTGTTCTTCTCAGTAAATATATTTTTTGTAAATATATCAGTAAATATATTTATATCAGTAAATATATTTTTATATTTTTTGTTTTGTCGCCTATACACAATATGTTAGAAGACTTAATAGTTTGATACTTAATCTCTAAACATACATACATACCATCATGCTGTTTTCATATTCCGGGTAGGAAAAAAGGGACTAACCTCCATACTATCCTATCTTGACATACACAATAATAATAAACACTTCCTTGCAATGCGCAATAAACACTTAATGCGCAAGTGGCGAGTTTATTGCCGTATGGCAATTTCTTCCAACTAACCAGTGTTTCCAGCCCAGAGAAGCAATATTTGCGTGAGAAATGAATTTAAATATATTTCTCCTCTACTGGGTATCGAACCCAGGACGCCCGCACAGAAACCGAACGGCTTACCAACAGTGCCACGGCGGTCGGCATACATACCTACATGTTTTGTGTAGAAAACAAAATATCTTAAAAAAATTCAATAATTTCGATTTATTGGTTTATAGTTTGGTACTTACTTATTCTTCAACTATACATACTATCGCTATCGACAGTTGGATCTCATGTGTTACATGCAACTAGTGTGTATGAAAAATTCTCATATTTTTATAGTGTAAAAAATAACTTGGTTTCATAACCTTGTTTTTACTTTACAATTTCAAACATAAGTAAAAATTGGAAGAAATTGCCACTAGGCAATAAGCCCGCCAGTGTACTAATTATAATTTCAAGAAGATTTAATAAATAAATAATTTTTTTATATTTTTAATGTCTGTATATAGGTACCTACTTGTATATCAACTACTTATATGATAAAGAGCATTACAAAAATCAGCACGAAAAACTTCAGCCCTAGGCAGAAAAAAAATATTTTTGAATTCGCGACCAAGTGGGCTCACACCCAAGTGTCCGTCGCGACCAAATGGACTCGCAACCAAGTGGGCTCGCACCCAAGTGTCCGTCGCACCCAAGTGTCCCGCAGCCAAATGTCCGCCGCAGCCAAGTGTCTCGCAGCCAAGTGTCCCGCACCCAAGTGTCCCGCACCCAAGTGCCCGCAGCCAAGTGTCCTAGACCGATTTGTGGATACTTAAATCAAGAAGGTTCTTCCAAAGGGTAGAGCCTGTGATATATGTTTGCGAAATGTGTTGCACACATGTGAACTTTCAGATGTTCATCAATTTAGTGTGGCCAAAGATATGATGGCGAGATTGAATTACTGTAACACAACTTTTATACATGGTTTAATTCAGTATATAAAAAAATGTGATATTTTATTTACTTCCTTTGTTTGCCAAGGAAATATGTTTAATAATATTTTATGGCAGTATGTAAGACATTTTTGCGAAATGATAAATGTGTTGCACACAGGTGAACTTTAAGATGTTCATCAATTTAGCTTTTTTATACCAATATATAAAATATGGTAAAGATTATAGAAATTCTGGGTCGGTATTTGAAAATTGTCAAATAAAACTTTTTAACACAATAAATTATGTAAATTCTTATTTAATTTTCTTGTGTTGTGAAGAAATATAATGACTGATACCAGTCAACAATTGTAAGTCAGCAAATACTTGGGAATAACAACAGACTCAAATATCAAATGGAGCAACATGTAAATATTACGACTAAAAGAATTTTCTAAAAACTTTATACTATGCATTTACCCAGTAAATAATAGAATATGGAATTTTAGCATAGGGTTCAGCATTTAAAACCAACATTAAACCTGTTAAAACTGCTCAAAATTTAATCATAAAAGTTATTAAAAAAAAACAAGAGACTGCCCTACACAGCAACTATATAAAGAATTTGGAGTTTTAAAACTGAATAGCATATTTAAAAGAAGTGCAGTATTTCAAACTTACAAAAATATTGATAATATAGATATAATAAGTACTCGTCCTCGCTCAGAGGGACAGATTAAGGTTCCAAAATACAATAAATCAATCATGCAGCATCACTATTCTTACCTAGGAATAAACTGTTATAATAAACTTTCTTTAGATATAAGAAAAATTAAACCCTTTGTAAAATTTAAAAAAGTATACAATAATTTTATATTCTCAAATCACTGTTAAGCAATTATGTATCTAATGTAATATATTTTATGTACCTATTGATAAATAAATTATGGACTTAAAGTAATTGCTACGCTCTTCCTCCACTGAACACGAGATTTACTCTTTCAGTGGAGTAATATGTTTAATATTAATGTATTAATTATAAGAAATATTATATACCTTTGTACCAATATATTATTTTTCAATAAATAAATAAATATATTTGATAGTTTATGTCTATGTGTATAACTTTGTATTGTTAATTTATTTTAATATTTTTACTGTCAAGTGATTCCCTCATCAAACACAATAATTTTATTTTTTTTATGAGGTATTGCAAAAAAAATGTAATTATAATATAACTTGTACATTTATATTGTAATATGTATTGTTGGACAAAATGTTAAATAAATAAATAAATGTTCTCTCTGCTTACCCCATCATGATATTGTGGTATGATTTGGCATTTATATTTCATATTATATTATTTTATATATAAATAAAAAATAAATAGTATAAATGTCGAGTAATTCATTATAATAAACACCATTGTTCATTACAATTGTCTTTTCTTTTTAACCTTAGAATTTTTGTATGTGAATTTTACTTCCTTCTTGCAGTGTTTCTCATAATGGTTGAATAATATAAGCATATTATACAATTTCAACTATTACAAGAAATAACTGCAAGGAGGCAATATTCGAATAAATAAATAAAGTCGAATTTAGACCCGCCCCTATAGGCCTAGCCCCGCCCTTGCCCCGCCTCTTAATGAGCTTTCGTACGGTTGAACAGATGGCAGTAAGCAGTATTGTTATGTTGCCAACTTCAAGTTGGTTCAGAAGTTGGTACAATTTCAATCTATGGTGGCTTGCGTTCTTTAGTTAGTGTGTTCTATGGTGTTAAATTTGTATTGTTTGGGGTAAGTGTCCCATATTTTAAGTTGTGTTTTTTTTTTAAAATATTTAAACAATGGCGGACAAACCGCCTGATCCGCCGGACCCTCCAGACAAATTAATTTCTACCTACACAAATGAGACTGATACTGATTCAGACAATGGATCTTTGATCACCATCCCTGATCTGCCATACCCTCCGTCTCCTAGCACGTTTGTCACAGTACATACTAAAAAAAAAAATCTCAAACGCAAAAATATTCATGCCTCTTCCAGTGATTCAGACCAGGCTTCACCTTCCAAGCCTCCTGCTCCTGTATCTGCGCCTCTCTCTGAACAAAATATTCCTAAACTACCACATAACTCAGACTTTGCCAAGATCACCAGAAATAGATATGTCGAAAGTGATCAAAGGCCTTTTTTGGTCCATGTTTCGTCGTTAGATTCGTCTCCAATATCTGCCATAGAGTTTGGAAGACAACTTAAAAAGACTGCCATCAAGGGAATTGTCATTGGCTCTTGTAAGTCAATTGGTAGGAGTAAAATTAGTCTGGAATTTAATTCCATGATGAGTGCCAACTCCTTCCTAAATAGCACCCACGCCAAATTCGTCTCATCCATCCCAACCCATCAAGTCTCCCGCATGGGCCTGGTGAGAGGTGTTCCAGTGGGGGAGGAATTCTCGAATGAGATCCTCTGCCAAGAGATTGAGACTCCATATCGTTTTGGGAAAATCCTGAAATGTAGGAGACTCAATTACAAGGATACCTCCTCAGGCTCTGTTGTCTGGAAGCCTTCTCGCACGGTAGTCATTACTGTTGACGGGCAAAGACTTCCTGACAAAGTCTATATTTCCTACACCTCTTTGTCAGTAGAGAGGTACGAATTTCCAACCATCCAATGCTGGAAGTGCTGTAGATTTGGACACACCAAATTGCAATGCAAATCTTCCCCACGGTGTTTCAAATGTGGCAGCAACCATCTAGCTGATGAATGCCAGATTAAAGAACCTGATTTCTCCTGCCTGCATTGCTCTGGGAAGCACACGGCTGTTAGCCAAAGCTGCCCTGAACTTGCCAGACAGAAGTCTATCAAGCACCTCATGGCTGAGAATAACATCTCGTTCCAGGAGGCATCGAAGCTCGTCCCCTCTGTGAAGTCATCCTTCTCTGCTGTTGCTTCCTCGACGAATCCTCCCTCTACTTCTAATATTCAGCCATCCCTCTCTCGGGCTTGTTCTCAAGCTTCTCCGTCAAGGGTTGCTCAACATCAGACTGTCACCAAGCAGATAAAGAAGAAGATACCTACCCCTCCAGCATATGACAAATCAGCCCAAAGAGACCTAGCCTGGTTCCCTAATGGCCAACTCCCCTCCCCAGTCAACGGTTGCGGGCTTCCCCCCAACCTAAACACGCAACCTCTTCTAGATACCTCTTCTCTCATCAAAACAGTTATGAGTTTCATTATTTCTATCTTAAAAAGCCAAAGTAACATACCGTCCAACGTAGCACATTCATTAACCCTTATGTCATCTCTCTTATGTCCTGATGGCTCCACAAGCCATTACGAGGATTCTTCAGTGGAATTGCCGGAGCCTCAATTCCAACAAAACTGATATCCTCTTTCTCATCCATCAATTCAACCCCACTATTATTGCCATCTCGGAGACATGGCTCCTCCCGGGATCCTCTTTTAGGCTCCCGGGATTTGCCTGTGTCCGAGATGACAGAAATGATGGAAAGGGTGGCTCGGCCCTTTTCATCAAACAATCCATCCCCTTCTCCTCCATCCCCATTGATTTAAACTCTGATCAAATAAACCTGGTCGGAGCCAAAATCAATGACATTTCCTTTTTTTCAGTCTACATTCCCCATCCTACCCCGTCTATCATTTTTAAGCTGAGGTCTACTATCCAGCCATTTGCTGACTCACTCTTCTTATTGGGTGACTTCAACTGTCACCATCCTTCCTGGGGGTCAGTCTCCCCCAATAGTTCTGGCAGAACCCTAGTTAATACATTGGATGAGCTCAGTCTCTGCTTACTAAATGATGGGTCTCCCACACGCAGTGTCCCTCCCTTTCAGAATCCAAGTTCGGTAGATCTGTCTATCTTCTCGCCCAACTTTGCATCCCTTGCGTCCTGGTCCCTGGATCAGGATCCGCAGGGTAGTGACCACTTCCCTATCTACATTTGCTTTGGGAGGGAAATAGAAGAGTGCTCCCACTCTTCCCCTCATAAGTATAATGTTAACAGAGCTAGGTGGACGGTTTACACAGAAATTCTGGATTCTCACATCTTTCAACTCCCCACCCCCTCCCCATCTAACATCCCCGAGTGCTATGACCTCCTAAAACAATCCATATACGCAGCAGCAGAGAAATCCATTCCTCTAAAATCCCTGCGTAGGTCCAATCGATCCCCTCCCCCGTGGTGGGATGCTGAATGCACTAAAGCTGTGCAGGACCGCAAAGCAGCAAGGTCTCGGTACAAGAAACAAATGTCATATGAAAACTTTGACTTTTTTCTTAACACTCAAGCAAAGACCAAGAGGATTCTTAAAGACAAAAAGAAAAAGGGATGGATAGAATACTGTTCCTCCCTCTCTCCAGAAACCAATATTACATCCGTATGGAAGAAGATTAGACAGTTTAGATCGGCTGCGAGTACCCCTGCACTTAAACCTACCTCCGATACTTGGGAGAATGAATTTTTAAACACGTTAGCCCCTCCTACAGTCCCCATTCAGAATCTCTCTCCAAATCCCTACCTGCTAGAGGAATTTAACTGCACTCTAGACTCCCCTTTCACTCTTCATGAACTGCAAGCTGTATTGAATAGAGTAAAAGACTCAGCGCCAGGAGTGGATGGCATCCCTTACAGTTTTATTTCTCATGCTCAAGAATCTTCCCAGAAATACTTCCTCTATATTATTAACAACATTTACAACACTGGTAACATCCCTGAAGACTGGAAAACTCAAATTATCATCCCTATTCTCAAACCCGGAAAAAATCCCAATAATGGTGACTCCTATCGACCGATTGCACTATCCACTACAATGAGCAAAATTATTGAACACCTAATAAAGGATCGAATGGAGCATTATTTTGAAACCAATAACCTTCTCCCAAGATTGCAGTTTGGATATAGAAAAGGGAAAAGTACTGCAGATAACCTTAGTATCTTTATTACGGATGTACATCTTACAAAATCAAGAAAAGAAGTCCTAGGGGCAGTCTTTCTTGACATGAAAGCGGCATATGACAATGTTCACATTGACATACTTATTAAGACCCTCCTAGATAAAGGAGTCCCACATAAAACAGCTCTTTTTGTACAAAACCTGTTAAGTGGAAGAAACATTGTATTAAATGCTGACAGTAAAAGTAAGAAAACCCGCAAAACATGGAAGGGCCTTCCTCAAGGTTCTGTTTTAGCCCCACTTCTCTTTAATATCTACACCTGCACCCTTGAAAAATTAATCACCAAATATGCTAGAATTCTACAATATGCGGATGACATCATGATATATGTGTCAGACAGATCGATTGAAAAGGTTGAAGGGATCTTGAACCTGGCCCAGCAAAATTTCAGTGAGTGGCTTGACTCTCACGGTCTTCAACTTTCCCCGCATAAAAGCCAGGTCATGATTTTCTCCCACAAAAGATCAGTACCAGACATCAATGTATCATTTGATGGCATTCGTATCCCCATAGTCCCTCACACAAAATTTCTAGGTTTGGTCATTGACCAAAAACTTACTTTCCTTCCTCACACTGAGTTCGTTGTCGACAAATGTGAGAGAGCGATTAATGTTCTGAGGTCAGTCTCGAGGGTCTGGTGGGGCGCTCACCCCAAAACTCTCAAACTCCTGTACAATGCCCTTGTCCGTTCTCACTTGGATTACGCTACATTTCTAATGGATCCTTTTCCGAAATATGTCTCCTCCCAATTAGATAAAATTCAATCCCGTGCCCTTCGCATCATCATAGGAGCCATGAAATCATCTCCTATTTCTGCTTTACAGGTGGAATGTGGGGAAGCTCCCCTTTCACTCCATCGACAGTATCTAGCAGATAGATATTTCATTAAGGCTTCCCGAATCTCCAATCATCCAATTATTCCTAAACTAAAGCTTCTTTCGGAATACTCCATCTCTAAACCATACTGGAGACATAAAAAATCTTTACCCCTGCTCATTGATAGCTTCAAATTTCTCAATTCCTTCCAAACTCCCTTCTTCAGTGACAACAACTTCCCAATCTTCTCTTGCCCCCATGAATCTAACACTTTTTTCCCAAACATCTCTGACTTAAAGCTTCATAAACATGACTATCAGACTCCGCTTCTATTTCAAGAAATCATTAACACCAAATGTGTAAATCATGTTCCCATATATACAGATGGTTCCAGGAGGGCGGGAATCCCAGCTCTTGTAGGAGCAGCGTTCTTCTGTCCCTCTTTAAACCAGTCTGGAAAGTACAAACTCCCAGCGGAAACGTCTATCTTTAAAGCAGAATGTTTGGCTATATTAGAGGCTGTTAATTTTATATCTTCAAACAACATTTCAAACTCTATTATTCTAACAGACTCTCTTAGCGCAGTCAAGGCCATATCCTCCAATCCCAAAAACCTTCTCAACCAACTCACTGTTCTCCAGATCAAACACAAGATTCTGGATTTGGGAATCTTGGGCCAATGTGTCACCATTGCGTGGATCCCTGGTCACAGTGGAATCCCAGGGAACGATAGAGCTGATGAACTTGCAAAAGAAGCTTCTGAAGATGGGGACCCTAAACACTTCTACATCTTTCTGGAGGACATGATTCCAGTCCTCAAACAGAGAATGAATGATCGCTGGGAACATCTTTGGAAGCAAATCAGTTTCAGATCTCGCTCTTTTTATGCGTCCATCCAGCAGAATCTTCCCACCAAGCCTTGGTTCACACATATACCAATGAAAAAAAAACAAGTGTCAATCATCAGTCGTATCAGACTTGGTCACTCTTGTACTCCTGTATTTCTCAACAAAATCCGAGTAAAAGATTCCTCCCTTTGTGATTGTGGTCTGGAGGATGGTGATGTCAATCACATTTTCCTTGGCTGCTCCTTATTCAATAAGGCTCCCATTTATTCCAAAGCTATCAAACTCAAAATTCCTCTCCCCATAAATATGTCTTTTCTTCTATCCATAGCTACCCCTCCAATCTATAGAAGTCTAGCGTCATTCATTAGTGAGAACAATATCCTGATTTAGCATGTGTACTCAATTTATTATATCGGCACATGTTCATTTATTTATTTTTTCTTTTTATTTTATCTTTTCTCTGGTTGTAATGTCCTTGTTAAGTTGTATACATTTTTTCTTTTGATCAAATTTATTATATATTATAATTCCTTAATTTTGGTTTCTTTTAAATACTGCACATACCTTTGTAATGTGCATGTATGTGTATGTGTATATGTATGTATGTATGTATGTGTGCAAGTTTATATTTGTGCAGGCATATGACTTTCAATTATGTTTTATGTAACTTTTCTTATATTTCTTCTTTTTAATTTAATTATATTGTTAAACTACATTATAAGCACTGATCTACTCACTTAGCTATATTCATCCTTTCACTTTTTGTTACTTAAATATTTTAAATATTAAATATTTTGTTATTTCATGACATGTAAATAATGTTTTCTTCTTATATAATGTTATATAATTTATTTTCTGTTAAAAATACAATCTAAGTGTTCCCAAGCTGACAAGGTATAACCTTGCATTGTTACTTATATTGTTATGTTTCATAAGAACCAAAGACTGCCTAAATGTCATGATGGTTACAAATGCTCAGCAAAACATCAAAATTTTGTTAATTTTTTTCTATCCTTGCAGTACTGGTCTCTAAGCAGTGTAAGAGCTAGAGTCCAAACTCCCACTTAACTCTCGGATCAGCATCGGATTCTGAATGATTCTGATCATATACAGACAAGGGCGAGAACACTGGATTACGGTGAAAAGCCCCCAAACAGAAATAGAATAGAATTTTCTATGCTTCCGACTGGATCTCATTATCAAGACAGCATGGTGAGTTTATTTGTTTTTTCTTATTGATTTTTGGTAATTTAACTTTACTATTATGTTGTACAGTGTTTTAAATAACCCCCTGTAAAAATGTTGTTCTATAATTAACAGTGGTGTGTTTTGTTTTACGTTGCCGCAAAAAGTTATAACTTTAAACTGTCAGATTTAACAATATGTTGTTTTATTCATTTAGCCGCCCAAAAAACACACAAAAGTCTTTGGTACAGCAGATACAATATACCCAAAATAAGAAGGAAGGATCCGAAGAAGGCAAAGTTAAAATGAAGGTATTTTTTAAATAGTCACTTGTCAAATTTTGTTAGGTTATACTTATTTTTATTCCAACTGTCGATTTGTTCAGGAGAACTTTGTTCTCTTAACATATCGACAATGTATCAAGCCAGAATACGCGAGAATTGTATGGAGAGGTCTACTTTTTTCATGGCTTTTCCAACTTTGAAGTCAAAAAACACCAACTTAGAGGCTTCGCAGCATATATGTTCCATACACGGATTTACTCAGAATTCGGAGTAGAACATTTCGTGTGTCTGTGTGTGTGTCTGTGTGTCTGTGTGTGTGTGTGTCCGTCCCCCCCTTATAACTTTTGATCCGCTCAATTTACAGAGCCTAAAATTTCAGAATATATAAACAGTTACAGGCCTACAAAACTTTTATACTCGGAATTTTGAATTTTTGTTTCAGTCAGGGGTTATCAACTTTTGAATTTTTATTTTATTTTTCCATATATCTCAGAAACCATAAACGGTAGAACGCTGAAAATTGGTACAAACATAGACAAATACAAAATCTCAAATTAGTTTTTTCAAAAAAATTCCAGGGTTTCTCAAACATTTTTTATTAAGAAAAATATTTTTTTTATGATAAATTTATGAGTTTAACTGCCTATATTTCCAAAACTTTTACAATTATCGAAAAAAGCCGAAACACCCCAACTAGATAATTTAATTTTCTATAAAAAATATTAACATTGTAGTAGAAGATCTCGATTTTTTTTTAACAATTTTTTTAAAAATTGAATTTAGTGATGACATCGCTTCATACATTTTGTATGGCAGTCGCCTATACACAATATGTAAGAAGACTTAATAGTTTGATACTTCATCTCCAAACATACATACATACCATCATGCTATTTGCATATTCTGGGTAGGAAAAAGGATCTTCCTCCATACTATCCTATCTTGACATACATACCTACATATGTTGTATAGAAAACAAAATATCTGAAAATATTCAATAATTTGTGTCTATGGGTTTATAGTTTGGTACATATTCTTCAACTATACATACTATTGCTATCGACAGTTGGATCTCATGTGTTACATGCAACTAGTATACTATGAATGATAGCTGTAAAAATCACTAGTTTGACACTTCTGTTTGTATATTGTGATTATTTTTTTTAATTTCTAGAAGAGTTCCAAGGGAAAAGTTCATGACAAGTTAAACAACCGGATTGGTTGAGAAACCAACATATTATGAGAACCTGTACAAAGAAATTCCATCTTATAAACTCACCATGACGGTAGCTGTGTCTGAAAGTTTGAAAATTAGATGTTCTTTAGCCACCAGGGTCTTGTCGAGCTTAAAGATAAAGGTGATATATTTGAATTTTTTTTAACAAGCCATACTTGTATGTCAAAATCTTACCTGTTGTGTTAATTTAAAATGTTTTTAGTAAAAATACATAATGTCTTGTTAACATTGGTTTAGTAAAATGGCAAGTAACAAGTAAAATGGTAGGTGGACAGTGACCGTTTACACTACAGACACTGTCTTTTCAGTAGTGTCTACACCGCCTATTTGTTATTCAGCATTGGGTATAAATTTTCAGTTAGGTTTATGGTTGTTTATAATAACAATAGCGACTCGCGTGAGCGAGTTGCTTTATTATTTGAATTATAAATTATTATAAATCAAATTTATAAAATTTGCTAAAATTTTCGCATTTAATACCAACTTTGACAGCTCATTTGCAGAAACTTTCAGAGGATGATGAGCCAACTAGTACTGGCCGGGTACTTCGAGAAGTTTGTCATGGTGTATGTAGATGACATTGTCGTGTATTCAGTCGATTGGGAGAGCCACCATAACACCATAGGTTAATTTTCGAAAGATTGAGTTCGGGCTGCAGTGCGCACCAGAAAAATGTAAGATCGGCTCTCCAACCATTGAATATTTGGCCCACATGGTGTCGGCCAGTAGAAACACCCTACAACCGGTGCATGAGAGAGTCTTGAGAGAGATGCCGCCCCTGCGGACAAGGAAGGAACTCACAGCGTTTCTTGGGCTATGTAATTGGCTGCCGGAACGCGTGCCAAGGATCACGACCATAGCGGCCCCATTAACGGACCTACTTAGCCCGAAGAGATCATTCAAGTGGACACGCCAGGCCCAATTTCAACAGGGAGTTCATCTTGCAAACTGATGTGAGTAAAGATGGAGCAGCAACTTGCTATTTCACCAGAACGAGGACGGGTCACGGGAGATTATCTCATATTCAAGCTGCAAGTTCGGTGAGGTAGACAGGAAATGCCATTCGAACAAAAAAGAGGACCTCGCAGTGGTGTGGGTGAAGTACCGTTGTATGGAAGTACCGACCATTCATTGGAGGATGACGATTAACTATGGTGACGGACAACCGGGCCATGTTTTTGCAAGAGTACAATTTCGTCATCGAGCACTGTCCTAGTCCAGTCGCACTAGCGGCTGAAGTGGAAGACGTAATGGGGAGAGCCACCGGTCCATCTACCTCCTCAACACTAACCATCCCCGAGGAGGTTCAGGAGAAGTAAACATTAGATGCAGCTCTTGTCAAGACGAAGGACACTGAAAGTCATCCACCGCTTACACGGGTATCTCAGGCGCGTTAGCACTTCTTTACCCGCACTTAGTTGCAAATATTTTTTTATGCACGCGGGCTCTGAGTTCGCCGGATGCTCTGAGTTGCTCTTCCCAACAAACCCCGCCTGCTAAATTATGGATTCTCAGTGCCCCTATCCAGGGGGTGACGCCTACCTAATACACCTTACTAATTAAAACTAATCTTAATTTCTAGGTGCTTCTAGACCATCGCACCCGCATTACTAGATGCGATAGCTAACATCAACGCGATTGCATGCCACCCAGACGGGGGCATGCAATCAGACACCTCCACGAGGGAGAAAGGACGGCACGAATTGTCAACGAGTCGTCGACCACCCCGCTACAGCATCACTCCAGGCCAGGTTAGGCCCACTGCTGTACGAAATCCTCGACCAGGGGTAAACCCGGTCATCCCAGCCGCTCCCAGCGTGAGACACGCACATCAAGCATCATTCCATGCCAGATTAGGACATCGCTGTACGAGATCCTCGACCAGGGGTAATCCCGGTCTCCGCAGCTCATCCCAGCGTGAGACACACATCAAGCATTATTCCATGCCAGATTAGGCCCATCGCTATATGAGATCTTTGACTGGGGGTAAACCCGGTCTCTGGAGCTCATCCCAGCGTGAGATCCACACATATTAAAACTCTTCGAAACGAGCCACATTGTGATGGTTCCCCAGAACTTCGCCAAACCAAACTGGCTGGGCGGTCTAGCACACATACCTCCTATCATAGTCTCCTAACACGAGCTGCAACGCATAGTGGCACAGTGCCAGCGCATCCTCTTTCTTAGGTCAGGGAAAAACTAATAGGTGACCCTAGCAGTTCCTCCTCTATCCCAGTGCTCTTGCCAAACTTTCGTCTTTTCTCTGACCACTGATGGCCAGAGCCTGATACTCCTACGTGCGACAAAGTCCCGCACCACAATATCAGCAGGCATAACACCAGTGATGACCGGAAGACTGTCACTGGTCACGTACCTGTATCAGCAAGCAAGGGAAGATGCTGGCCCCTCAGGGTCGCAAGAGCCAGTGCTCAGCCGATGGGACCAAACTTCAGATGTATATACGATCTGGGCAACATACTTAGCCTTGTATATAGCCCTCACCCTACCTACCCTTATGGAGTCCCCAGTTAATCCTGATAATCCTGCGAAGTGTCATAAACAAGGCCGCTACTTTTTCAGCCGAGGACTTGACATTCGGCAGAAAGGTGAAATGTCCAGGACGACAACAGATCGTCGAAGAGGACATTCCACTGGAACGTCCCTGTGGGCATCCCATATCAATTATTCTTTCAACATAGCGAACAGCCAACGTGAGCAACCCCGTAGCTTCAGCTTGGCCAGAATAAGCGGCCACCACGCATTGTCGAACGTCCCCGCTATATCTAGGAAGACCCTCAGAACATGCTTTTCTTTGCATGCATTCTTCCAGCACAGTGTTAACAGTTTTTCATTTGTATTTATTTCCACGTAGGTTTAACCAACAGCATCATGGTTATGTCATCTACATAAGGACCACATTCATTTCATATAAGTAAATGTAAAATAACAGCTTATTCAATAAATTAACCATCCCAACAGATTTTTTTTATTATTTCTACTTATTTTTTGTTTACATGCATTCTCTCCTATTATTATTACTTCTTACAATATGCCCTATTCTGATTCGTTTCAGAGTACGAAAACGTCTATAACCAACAGGCGACTTGTGTAAAAGGATTTCATCCACGCAGTGTGACGTAATGAATCCCATATAAATGCAGTCAACTTTTTGACATTTCTCATATACTAAAATTCAGACGGATAAATTTATACGAATCAGAATAGGAAATATTATGTATTGTTTAGAATGATTGATAATATTATGTATATATTTTTTTATGAATCATCAGTAAATATATTTATTTATTTAATATTGCTTCTCGGGCAACTAACAGGTACTATGTCAAATTAATATTAATTTAACACGCACCCAATAACAAGTTGCCACATTCTGGAGACTTACGATATTAATCGTCTCACAGATCCAGACTGAAAACACAATTAAAAACATGTTTTATTTTGACCGTCAATGAGTCACTAACTGCATACAACATCTTTCTTAAAAAAATGTATAAATATTGCATGTGACGTGGAACTTTTACAATCAATTTAATATTGTTTATACTCATGTTTGGGTGGTCAAATGGATTTGCACCGTAAGACAGTGTTGTCTTCAGTTTTTTCACATTGGGAGCAATAATCCACAAAACGTCCAACTCAGTACTCTTATTTATTTTCACTGCTATTTTTTCAAGTGATTTATCATTATCTAATATTCAAAATTGAATGCATTTTTCTTTAAACAATATAAACAGATTCATATCTTCATGCTATATTACTTTTGTAGTAGGCAGAGAGCCGAGCATCACACTTCTATCCTGGCATACATTATTCACCTCACCTACATTCATACATGTTCATCTAACATTTCCTTATTTTAAAATATTGTTCATATAATGTAGCGATTTTTCCTTGGAAAACTTCTTCCTGCATTCCTTCTCTATATTATTAGTTTTAGCATTTTTACACATCTCATTTACATATAATTGAATTAAGTGACTTATTTTCTATAATAATTTTCTTTATAAGTATAGCCTTTGTAATAGGAAACTTTTTTTAACATGTAAAAGGTGAGAGGTCAATAGAATAATTGAAATATAAATTTATAAGATAAAATGAAAACAAATAGTTTCAATATAATATATTTTAGAAAAGAATACATAATATAGGAACAAAGTATCAAACGATAAAAAGTTTTCATAATATAGGAACAAAGTATCAAACAATAAAAAGTTTTCATAATATTGGAACAAAGTATCAAACGATAAAAAGTTTTCATAATATAGGAACAAAGTATCAAACGATAAAAAGTTTGAATAATATAGGAACAAAGTATCAAACGATAAAAAGTTTTCATAATATAGGAACAAAGAATCAAACAATAAAAAGTTTTCATAATATAGGAACAAAGTATCAAACAATAAAAAGTTGTCATAATATAGGAACAAAGTATCAAACAATAAAAAGTTTTCATAATATAGGAACAAAGAATCTAACAAAAAGTTTTCATAATATAGGAACAAAGAATCAAACAATAAAAAGTTTTCATAATATAGGAACAAAGTATCAAACAATAAAAAGTTGTCATAATATAGGAACAAAGAATCAAACAATAAAAAGTTTTCATAATATAGGAACTAAGTATCAAACAATAAAAAGTTGTCATAATATAGGAACAAAGTATCAAACAATAAAAAGTTTTCATAATATAGAAACAAAGAATCAAACAATAAAAAGTTTTCATAATATAGGAACAAAGTATCAAACATAAGTTTTCATAATATAGGAACAAAGAATCAAACAATAAAAAGTTTTCATAATATAGGAACAAAGAATCAAACAATAAAAAGTTTTCATAATATAGGAACAAAGTATCAAACAATAAAAAGTTATAATATAGGAACAAAGTATCAAACGATAAAAAGTTTTCATAATATAGGAACAAAGAATCAAACAATAAAAAGTTTTCATAATATAGGAACAAAGAATCTAACAAAAAGTTTTCATAATATAGGAACAAAGAATCAAACAATAAAAAGTTTTCATAATATAGGAACAAAGTATCAAACAAAAAAAAGTTGTCATAATATAGGAACAAAGAATCAAACAATAAAAAGTTTTCATAATATAGGAACAAAGTATCAAACGATAAAAAGTTTTCATAATATTGGAACAAAGTATCAAACGATAAAAAGTTTTCATAATATAGGAACAAAGTATCAAACGATAAAAAGTTTTAATAATATAGGAACAAAGTATCAAACGATAAAAAGTTTTCATAATATAGGAACAAAGAATCAAACAATAAAAAGTTTTCATAATATAGGAACAAAGTATCAAACAATAAAAAGTTGTCATAATATAGGAACAAAGTATCAAACAATAAAAAGTTTTCATAATATAGGAACAAAGAATCTAACAAAAAGTTTTCATAATATAGGAAACAAAGAATCAAACAATAAAAAGTTTTCATAATATAGGAACAAAGTATCATACAATAAAAAGTTGTCATAATATAGGAACAAAGAATCAAACAATAAAAAGTTTTCATAATATAGGAACAAAGTATCAAACAATAAAAAGTTTTCATAATATAGGAACAAAGTATCAAACAATAAAAAGTTGTCATAATATAGGAACAAAGTATCAAACAATAAAAAGTTTTCATAATATAGGAACAAAGTATCAAACGATAAAAAGTTTTAATAATATAGGAACAAAGTATCAAACGATAAAAAGTTTTCATAATATAGGAACAAAGAATCAAACAATAAAACGTTTTCATAATATAGGAACAAAGTATCAAACAATAAAAAGTTGTCATAATATAGGAACAAAGTATCAAACAATAAAAAGTTTTCATAATATAGGAACAAAGAATCTAACAAAAAGTTTTCATAATATAGGAACAAAGAATCAAACAATAAAAAGTTTTCATAATATAGGAACAAAGTATCAAACAATAAAAAGTTGTCATAATATAGGAACAAAGAATCAAACAATAAAAAGTTTTCATAATATAGGAACAAAGTATCAAACAATAAAAAGTTTTCATAATATAGGAACAAAGTATCAAACAATAAAAAGTTGTCATAATATAGGAACAAAGTATCAAACAATAAAAAGTTTTCATAATATAGGAACAAAGAATCAAACAATAAAAAGTTTTCATAATATAGGAACAAAGTATCAAACATAAGTTTTCATAATATAGGAACAAAGAATCAAACAATAAAAAGTTTTCATAATATAGGAACAAAGAATCAAACAATAAAAAGTTTTCATAATATAGGAACAAAGTATCAAACAATAAAAAGTTGTCATAATATAGGAACAAAGTATCAAACGATAAAAAGTTTTCATAATATAGGAACAAAGAATCAAACAATAAAAAGTTTTCATAATATAGGAACAAAGAATCTAACAAAAAGTTTTCATAATATAGGAACAAAGAATCAAACAATAAAAAGTTTTCATAATATAGGAACAAAGTATCAAACAAAAAAAAGTTGTCATAATATAGGAACAAAGAATCAAACAATAAAAAGTTTTCATAATATAGGAACAAAGTATCAAACAATAAAAAGTTGTCATAATATAGGAACAAAGAATCAAACAATAAAAAGTTTTCATAATATAGGAACAAAGTATAAAAAGTTGTCATAATATAGGAACAAAGTATCAAACAATAAAAAGTTTTCATAATATAGGAACAAAGAATCGAACAATAAAAAGTTTTCATAATATAGGAACAAAGTATCAAACAATAAAAAGTTTTCATAATATAGGAACAAAGTATCAAACATAAGTTTTCATAATATAGGAACAAAGAATCAAACAATAAAAAGTTTTCGTAATATAGGAACAAAGAATCAAACAATAAAAAGTTTTCATAATATAGGAACAAAGTATCAAACAATAAAAAGTCACTAAATTCAATATCAAATAAAGGCGAAACACCCTAACTAGAAAATTTAATTTTCTATAAAAAATATTAAAATTGTATTAGCACATCTTTATTTTTTTTAACAATTTTTATAAAAATTGAATTTAGTGACGACATCGCTTCATACAATTTGTATGGCAGTCACCTATACATTATATCTAAGAAGACTTAATAATTTGATACTAATCTCCAAAAATACATACATACCATCATGCTGTTTCGATATTCTGGGTAGGATCAAAGGACTGACCTCCATACTATCCTATCTTAACATACATACCTAGGTACATGTGTTGTATAGAAAACCAAATATCTTAAAATATTAAATAATTTGGATTTATGGGTTTATAGTTTGGTACTTATTCTTACTATCACTATCGACAGTTGGATCTCATGTGGTACATGCAACTAGTAGTTATTATTGCAATTCTATTTGTTGATTTGTCACTATTCTATTCTATCATGTTTTGTTTTGACATCCTACGAATTGTTGTGTTTTGACAAATTCATTTTGATTTCATTATCAATTGTAAACATAGTTTATTTTTTTCACCTTGGTCCGGTTTATTTATTGCATTTTCTGAAACCCTTTTTCTTTTTCTTGTTGAAAACAACCTTCTCTGGGTATCTATACATTTATTGTGGGGAATCGAATTATTCTGAAGTGTAAGTGTATTCTTCTTCAAAGTGTTTCTTGAATTGATGAATGCTGTTAAAGATGGTTTGAGAGATTTCAAATTGTTTTTTACAAATTTCACATCGTCTATACACGATACATTATCTAGAATTTCGAGGAAATTCTTTTTAAGTTCTTCTTTTTCTTCTAATAGGCTACCAGAGAAGCTTTTATTTTTTTTGCTGAGTTCATCAATTAAAATGGTTGTTTCATGAGATGTGTTTTCTTCATGAAATATGCATGCTTCATGACATGTGCTCGCTTCGTGAGATATGTTTGCTTCATTTTGAGCAGAATTTGAATTGATATCTAACACAGTGTCTAGCATTTTCATTCGACATACCAAATGTATATGTTTACACATATTCCATCTTATACTCGCATCTGCACATGTTCATGAATAATAATGCATGCACATATTATTACAACCTGCGCATATGAGTTGACAAGTACAGTTTTGCTTTGTTTCTTCAACAATGTACGTTTCAAATGATGATGTAGATGGTACAATATAACCGCTATCGACTTTAATGATTGTCTCTGTTGACAGAGACAGGCTTGTTTTATGACGACTTCTTATATCTTTTAACTTGGATGTTAATTTTCCCTTATTCAGGACAATGAGTCTATCAATTTGTTTGTCTCGTATGAAACGCATTAAGGCATAGATTGTTTTGTCTAGTCGTTTTGTGTGTTTGCCTTTCAAGTAAATATATTTTAATGTTTGGTGCATACGCTCTATATGCATGTTTGTATTTAAACCTGACTGTAGTCGATAGCAATATGCCCAAGACTCTACAGATTTTGAATAAGTTTGGATGAAATATTTACCAAAATCTGCAGATAAATTGTTTTCGAGCATTTGCTTTACAGCTTGGTCGAAGATTATAACAAATGTCTGAGGATCCTTCTCCTCCATCAGCGTTCTTAAAACCTTGTAAATATATGATTGTGTTTCAGTTGATTTTATTTTTTGTAAATTCTTCCTCCATGCACGGTCAACATGCCACGAGCAAAATAATCTATGTTTTGGTTTATTTTCAAAAATGTCTGACCATGCATTGAAGAAAGAATCTGCCATGTCTGACATGAATACATTAGGGCTTATTTCTCCTACTTGTTTTTTAATCTCCTGAAAAAATAATTTTAATGCAGTATGATCAGTCCGGTTAGAAAACATGAAAGCACAAGGAAATCCTTGTCGTAAGTCATCGAGCACTAATAAAGTTGTTAATTCAAAATCATAGCTGTTAGTCCCATGTGTACTATCGATGCACACATGGGAGCAATATTTTTTAAGCAACTCTCTCTGAGCTTCATTCATTATAATAAGAACAAAGTCTTCTTCTTTTAATAATGATAACACATCTGACTTGGCCCCTTGCGCTTTATAAAACAAAATACAAGAGTTGGATTCTTCGGAAACTTCATTCACCCATGCATCGACACTTATACCATCATCTTTATGTTTAACAAAATTTGTTCCTATGTTATAACATCTTTTTATATTGAATAAGTCTTTTTTGGTAAGAAGATGCAGCCTTTCTAATTTAGAGTTAGTGATTGAATCTCTAATTTCATCCAAGATATCTTCAAAAGATATCTTGGATGCAATTTTTAAAGCTAAACTTTCTCGCTCACTCTTTGTGAGACTGAGATGTCCAATGTCTTTACTATGGCCAACATGCACATTGCAAAATTTAACAAAGCAAGTTCCAGTATCACTTATGGAAACTTTCATTCCAGCAGGGCAGTATCCATTAATTTTGTTACTCCCTTGTATTTTGAGGTGCCGAATTCCTTGTCCCTCTGAAATGTAGTATCCCGATCGATTGCACTTAAAATTTTTTTTTTTAGTAAAACCAGACGAGCATGCTCCACGTTCCGTAATATAGTGAGACATTTCATCTTTTTCAATTTTTTCTTTCCAAGATTCAAATTGTTTAAAATTATTAAACTCCAAATACGTATTTTCAACTTGTATGTCATGTACTGTTACAAAATGTACATGTAAGTTATTTTTAGTAGCCTCATATGTGCACAGAGGACATTTCCAGGTATACTTATATGATTTATTATTATCATTTACATTATGAACTTTTTTTAAATGAAATGTAAATTTATAAATATTATTGTTCCTGTATTTACAAAACTGACATTTATATGCATAAAACTTTTGATCGTTTGTACTAGGAAAATCACTAATATTGTCAGCATGTTTATTCTTTACGTGTTGCCTTAAAATCCTATAACTTTTGTATTCATCGTGACACAATGGACAAATGAATATTTCAGGGGTTGTCCCTACAGGAGGAATAGAAGTTACAGATTCGGCAGCTTTGGGGTCAGACATTTTTACTTGGGTTCACAAACAAAAAAAAACACAAAATTCAACCAATCAAAGAAAAATGCAGGGTTTAGAATGCTGGAAGGAGACTGTACACACTGATAAAACTAGGTATTCTGAAAGAAAGAAACATTTAAAGTTTAAATAAAGGCAAGTTTGCATAAGATGATGTTTGAATGTGGATGAGACGAGGAAAGTAAGTAAAAACAGAAGAGTGTAGTGCTCTCTGCCACTAAATAAATAAATAAAAAAAATGAAATTCACCAACCAATAAGAGAGCGATGCAGGGTTTAAAAATGCTGGAAGGAGACTGTACACACTGATAACACTAGGTATTCTGAAAGAAAGAAACATTTAAAGTTTAAATAAAGGCAAGTTTGCATAAGATGATGTTTGAATGTGGATGAGACGAGGAAAGTAAGTAAAAACAGAAGAGTGTAGTGCTCTCTGCCACTAAATAAATAAATAAAAAAAATGAAATTCACCAACCAATAAGAGAGCGATGCAGGGTTTAAAAATGGTGGAAGGAGACTGTACACACTGATAAAACTAGGTATTCTGAAAGAAAGAAACATTTAAAGTTTAAATAAAGGCAAGTTTGCATAAGATGATGTTTGAATGTGGATGAGACGAGGAAAGTAAGTAAAAACAGAAGAGTGTAGTGCTCTCTGCCACTAAATAAATAAATAAAAAAATGAAATACACTAACCAATTAGAAAGCAATGCAGGGTTTAAAAATGCTGGAAGTAAAAATAGGTATTCTGAAAGAAAGAAACTCACCTCGAAAATATGATAATACAAATAAAGGCAAGTTTGCATAAGATGATGTATGAATGCGCATGAGACGAGAAAGTAATCAGAAACAGAGGAGCACGATAATGACATAAAAAGAAAAAAGTATCTTTTTTCGCGCGAAAATTTCGTTACCACAGGGCTGCCAGATGTGGCTAATATATTTTATACATAATATTATCAATCATTCTAAACAATACAATGTAAGAAGTAATAATAATAGAAGAGAATGTATGTAAACAAAAAATAAGTAGTAATAATAAAAAAAATCTGTTGGGATGGTTGAATAAGCTGTTATTTTACATTTACTTATATGAAATGAATATGGTGGCATGGCTGGCTCCGTGCCACACGGCAACGCCATGACGGTGTATCTTTCACCTCAGCGACAGAGGTGGCAGGCCAGCTAGGAGCCTCACCGGAGGCGAACCGATGCCCCAGACGGTACAGAAAGCCCCTCATGGTCCAATCTGTGAGCCGCCGCGTTCCCTGCTGCGGTGTCCCAACACTGCGCCCGGCCTCGACGCCTCTGCCCTGTTGATGCCCTCATCTTCGCTCCGTAGCACCGGCAGCATCTATGCGTGTGACATGTCCTGTCACACGGACCTCCTGCGTCCTCGAAAATATGATAATATTATCGATACAATTTAAAATAATCAAGTTCTTTAAATGTAGGTACATATAAATATTATACAGCTTTCTAATATTTAAAACTTATTAACATAATTCTGGAAGAAATCAATCGATTAAATTGTGACACCATGAACATATAATAGGTACCTATACCTTAATACTTTCTTTAAATATAATTTAAATTATTAAAACGTAAAGATCTTGTTTTACTAAGAATCTTATAGTAAATATACATTGAAATATACAAAATAATTATTTACTAATGCATACCTACATTTTATTTTATTCACGATAAAAAAAATATATATAAATCCCTGAAAACAAAATATTGTTGGTTTTATTTTATTCCTATTTTTTTCGTCTGTTAACATTTACACATGGTACATCCGGTTCAAAGTTACCGCCTACCAACCAATCAGAAATCGGGAAAAGCTAGGTGTAGACGCTAGTGGTCTGTCCCACGGTGTTTTCACTTCATAGTAAAAATTTGGACATTTTGTGGGTTCCATATCAGATAAAAGGAGCGGTAGCGTCGATTTTTATTAAGAAAAATATTTTTTTTATGATAAATTTATGAGTTTAACTGCCTATATTTCCAAAACTTTTACAATTATTGAAAAAAGCCGAAACACCCCAACTAGATAATTTAATTTTCTATAAAAAATATTACCATTGTAGTAGAAGATCTCAATTTTTTTTTTAACAATTTTTTTAAAAATTGAATTTAGTGACGACATCGCTTCATACATTTTGTATGGCAGTCGCCTATACACAATATGTAAGAAGACTTAATAGTTTGATACTTCATCTCCAAACATACATACATACCATCATGCTATTTGCATATTCTGGGTAGGAAAAAGGATCTTCCTCCATACTATCCTATCTTGACATACATACCTACATTATGTTGTATAGAAAACAAAATATCTGAAAAATATTCAATAATTTGTATCTATGGGTTTATAGTTTGGTACATATTCTTCAACTATACATACTATCGCTATCGACAGTTGGATCTCATGTGTTACATGCAACTAGTGTTATAAAAATAATGGTCAATTACTCTTGATAGTAATACATTTTTAATGAATAAATATATTATTAAATACTTTCATACGTGATAATTTCAAATTAATTCACATACTTCCAAAGGTAGAGGTGTATGGCACTCAGTTCTCACTGCTTACCCATTTATACAGCCTTATCAATGCCAAATGTGTCAAAACTCACAAATTTATTAAATATATATTTTAACTTATTTTTTCCCAATTACGATCGTCAATACTTAATCACTTTTATATTTTGGTAAATTTAGACAGACAATTCTATCGCTGTAGTATATAAATTCTTTGTTTTATATTTACATTGTGAAAAAAAATTTCAGATTCAACACATTAAACAATGGACGCAGTCCCAAGTAAATACTTTATGGAAGACAGCTATAGGTGATGTACACAGACCCCATCGCATGATTCATTGTCAGACATGTCAATGATACTTCACGAGAGTTTGAGAGTGATACAAACATATTTGACATAGGTGGAATTTAATTAGTAGAATGGTATGTACCAACCACATTTTTTCAATTTTATTACATACTTTTTATTTATTTTTGAAGTAAAACATGCTGTCATGCTTGCAATACACATAGATCAACTTCATATAGTCAATATGAAAGTGTTCGAAAAATTTGAAACACAACAATAGGTTTTGTCATTTATATGAAAGTTTTATTGAAAAAAAAATCATTTTTAATACACAAATATGCACATGAAACTGTATGCATTGCATTGTTATTTATGTTGCTTCTCAGTAAACTAACAGTTAAAATATTATTTTAACACACACTCAATAATAATACACTGTTTGGAGACATGAAGTTAACCATCTCATAAACCCAGGAAAAAACTGTACTCGCTGGGAATTGAACCAAGAACCTTATAAATAATATAATTTTGATTAAATTGTTTTATTATACATTACAGAGTGAAAATATTGTGATAGCAGAAGACCAACCAACAATCTATCAATTGAACTGAGGTAATTTTTCATATACTTACTAACCAATACTTAGTCAAATAGAATTTGACATTTAACGCAGATATCATTACATAGAGCAATCCAGAACCATGAAGTATAATGAATCTCATTAGCTAGGACTTGTCTGCATTCTTCCAACATAACAGTTCTGACTAGTATAGAGGATATGAAGTGATATTTGTGAACAGCTTTGATTTATAAAAGGGCTGCAAATACACAGAATAATTTGAACGAGGAAAAAACCAAGTATAATAACTATCCATTTTATTGTCAGAATAATGTATCATAAATATAGTTTTCATGAGATTCATAGATGGCGTTATTAATGACCCAAAAATGAACAAATATAAAATATTTTTGTACTTAGTAGCTAAGATGACCAAGAACTGTATTACATTCAAGAACGATCCCAAAGAATATTCTAGTTATTAGGAAAATACCTTACTTCACATCTTAGATAACAGAGTACCTATTAACTACTAAAGGAAGTCATCAATGATGACTAAATTGTTCAGTTTCATAAATATTATAATCAAAGTCATCTTTGTTATTTTAATAACACATTTCAATAAAAGTGATGGTCTCGTATCTTATGAAATATATTACCAAGATAGCCATTTTTTTTGAATATTATTAAAACTTTTATGAAATGTCTTGTCTTGTATATGTCAAGTAGAATACCATAAGTTTTTGATAACAATAACAAAGTATAATGTAATGCATATATTTTTTTACAGTTCAGGAAGAGGAGCGTATTCAAAAAAATAGCACCAAGAGGAACACCCTTGGAGGAGTAGGAACACCCAACTTTTTTGGAATTGAATTTACTGTTGTAGGGTCGATGGCAGAGCGGTTAGCGCGCTGGGCTAATAATCTAGTGGTCGCAAGTTCGGATCCTGCCTCGACCGATTTTGTTCACCTATAGCACAAGCGTTTATGCTTAATTAAGGAAATGTAAGAAGATGTTTATGTACTTGTTAAACGAGAACATATTATATAAAAAAAATATTTTAAAAATCTGTATTCAGGAAAATTTAATTTTAAATAAAAGGAATATTTTTTAATTTGTAAATAACAATGGACTGTCCTGGCTTTGGTTTTGCTCCATTTATTCTGACTTAATGCATATTTATTTTTACTTTCTTTAGATATATTTATGACTATTGTTTTATCTTTCATTATTTATTATTGTCTGTTGTTCATATATACATCTTTTTGAGTCCATTGTTTTTATCCAATTTTGTTTTATATTTTTAGTATTGTTTTTTATATTTTAATGTTATACATATCTAATAAAGATTTATTTTATTTTAAAGAATTATCAAAACTGTCCAATGTGATCATTGTTTTGTTATGTGTCATGTATGATTGCACCTGTGTTATTGTGTGCAACTGTACTGAAATAATTGTCATCCCACACAGTTTATATTGAAATTATTGAATGTCATCTGAAATTTGTAATTTTTATGCATTTATTTTTGAAATATTATATAGATGATAGAATGGTATGGACTAGTTGTAATAAGGGCAATATATCTATTAGAAAGAAAAAAAGCCCTTAATGATATATATTTTGTCATACTTTCAATGATGTGTTAAGTATATATCTTTTTGAGTCCATTGTTTTTATCCAATTTTGTTTTATTTTTTTAGTATTCTTTTTATATTTTAATGTTATACGTATCTAATAAAGATTTATCCAATGGAATTATCATGTGATCTTTGTTTCGTTATGTGTCATGTATGATTGCACCTGTGTTATTGTGTGCAAATGTACTGAAATCATTGTCATCACACACAGTTTATATTGAAATTATTCAACGTCACCTAAAATTTGTAATTTTTATGCATCTAATAAAAAAATATTGTCAAATATGAATTTTGTTTTATTTTATTTTTTAAATATTATATAGATGATAGAATGGTATGGACTAGTTGTAATAGGGGCAATATATCTATTAGAAAGAAAAAAAAAACCTTAATGAAACAGAAAGAATGTAAGATGACAGAAAAAATATAAAAGGTCAACAGAATGAATCAAGGTATTTAATTACAGGGACAAAACCATTATCACGGTAAATATGTATAATTTAATAAAATTTATGAATGGCTATTGCTGGATTGGTAATCCAGTGGATGAGGTTTCGAATTCTGTCTCGACTGATTTCGTTCACATTTTAGTGCTTTTTTTTTTTAATAAAAAGTGAATGTCCTTGTTAAACAAGTACATATACATCTTCCTACATTCCCTAAAATAAGCAAATAAATGCTTGTGCTATAGGTGAACGAAATCGGGAGTTTTTACAAGGACATGTTTATTTATACATATTCAATAAAAGAAAGAAAGTAATGACCCTAACATTACCTAAATCATTGTGCACATATGAGATTTGTTGTATGCTTCTTCTATTGGATTGGATGAATTACGTAGAATAAAGAGGTAAGGCTTGCTTGCTTTTAACATCTAAATCAGATTTAATCAATAGAAAGATTCAATTTATTAGCAGTCTCTTCTATTCTAAAGCCTTTGTATTCCAGTTTCTGATTTGTAGAATGGATATATCAATGCAGTTTGGGCCTTCCTGGTCTTATTTGTCCTTGTGGTCTGTAGAGTGTGAAGCATTTTACTGGAATGTCGTCGTCCATTCTAATTAGGTATGTGATCAGCCCACCTTCGAGGATTTCATCATACCTAGCTCTCCATATAACTCTTTGTTGTATCGACGACAACAATCATCAGTATATATGTATCACAGTACCGTATTCTGTTCTTAGGATCCATCTTTTAAATTTTACAATGGATCTCTATGGAGCCTTCTCTGATTTTAGAAACATACTTCAAGACTGGTGTAATCGGAGTTTATTTTTAAATCATGTCCGATAGCAAAAAAGGGTCAATGCGATTTTTATATATTTTACGCATTCGTGGTAAATTTATTTCACTCACTATAATTATTGTATCAATATAATTTGTAATTTGTTCTAGAAAATCCATAATATTATATCAATTTAAAATGAAAAATACAAAATACGATGCATAGAAATAGCTACCAAATACGTTAAACCGATGTAAAACCTGGGGTCTAGATAGTTTAGGGTGACAGCTGAAATTCTCGCGACTTAAACCAGGTTTAACGACAATTCGAAGAAAGTAAGTACACTTTTTTGATAAATCTCGCCAAATTTGGTTCAACGTACGTAGAACGTCTGAACAAAAAATAGTAAGTAAGGCCGATATTATGTAGGTATAGTTTGATACTAAAATCTCCAAACATACATACAGAATCATCATGCTGTTTTCAAATTCCGGGTAGGAGAAGAGGACTGACCTCCATACTGTCCTATCTTGACATACATACCTACATGTGTTGTATAGAAAACAAAATATCCTAAAATATTCAATAATTTGGATTTATATAGGTTTATAGTTTGGTACTTGTTCTTCAACTTAAATACTATCGCTATCGACAGTTGGATCTCATGTGTTACATGCAACTAGTCTATTTTATTTTAGGCAACTCACCCTATAATGAGGATGATTTGTGCCAAAGTGAAAACAGTGTATTATTTATGAACAATAGATCGTTTTACGATACAAATTAATATCAATAAGAAATAAATATTGAATGTTATAAATTAATAAAAAGTTGGTCGAGTGTTTCCACTTCCTCTCCACACGAGCAAACTGGACTATCTTATAGATATTAATCTTATAGAAATGTTTGGCTATTAAACAATGACCAATCCTCATACGGCTGATGTTGTGATATGTAACTCTCTTAAGAAGCCTTTGGCCATAAAACCATGGCTTAGAGGGGATTGTTATTTGTATAATATGTTTGTATCTTAGACATTTAGTACAGCGGATGATTTTTCCAATGCATCATTCCAAGTTAATTTAAATCTATTTTTCAATGAGTTGCGTATATCCGAATTCGGGATTTCAATGAGAAGAGCAGGTGTGCCATATAAAACTGCTTCTTTAGCCATTTCAACGACAACTTCAGTACCGCTGATTAGGTATTGTGCAGTGAAATATTTAGACATTCTTTCCTGTATCTATGGTAAATAAAATAAAATATAATATAATATGAGACCTCAATGTGCCCAATCCATCAAGCAATTCATTCTGAGATGGACTGGAGCAGGTGACATCCTTCTTTGATCCTTACAAGAACTTCGTCATTCATGATGTAGTCTTTCCAGGAAATCCCCGGCATTCCGAAAGCGAGATAAATGTGTTTATTTCTTGATAACTAACCAATCATTCGTTGCAATGATTCGTTTAAGAGCTTTTGCTTGGAGCCTTAAAATTCATATATCTATATTTTTGTATAAACATATTCTAGAACATTTACCTATCATTTTTTGTGGCGTTTAAAACGCTAAGTGTGACATAAAGGCCTGTACGGTTTTAACGTTACACATTCAATCTATAGTGAAGCCAGACATTATTCTCGCAAGACCAATAAAAATAACGATGTACTTAAGATTGTTTACTTTTTTTATGTCGTTGAGATAAAAAGCTTCGTCGTAAAAGGTTATATCATAATAATTTTGGTCGGGATTATAATAATAACATTGTTATAAGCATCTATAAAAGTTATCCTTTTGATTAGAAACACGGCGTTACTTGAAAAAATAACCTTACATTGGTTATTAAAATGCCAATTTTGTCGTATTTTTAAACGAATATGCTATTTAAATTTAAACAAGTTGGTTTTTGAACGTAAGTTGGTGATCGCGTTATACAAGCGATGAAGCTTAATGTTTTTTTTACATACATATATACATACATGTGGGAAATCTGGCAACACCGAGCGGAAGCGGAAGTCAGGCGCAGCTTGGCCAAGGGACGCCAGTCGAAGTGCAAGCGGCGTTGCGCGGAGACCCGGAGAAAGTTTTACATATGATTATGTAAATAAAAGAAGTTGAAGAAATATTTTTGTTTTCATATACTATTAATTCCAATCCCACAACTTGGGGGCTCGTCCGGGATTCGAAAAATAATAGTAAAATCAAAAATAACGAGTGATATACGCAGATAATTACGTGAAGAAGAAAGACGCCATTTTGTGATTGCCGTGCGATTCGTGTGTTGAGAAACTACGCATCGAGTGATAAAAACTATTCCGAGAACAATATTGTGAACTTTGTGAACCTTAATTATAAATTGTGAACATTTTTTAAACATTTTATATCGATTTTGACATTAATTGTGAAGTGACGTTGTAAATTTTTGAATTGTCGACTCTGCGACGGTTAGACGCGTAGTAGGTATTATACAACGAAAACGTATAACCTAACAATATGCCGCCGAAGACGGATAAGGCGGATGTGGAAACGCTGAAATTCACATTCAAGGACGTTGAAGATGCCCTGACTCTATTTAGCGGCGAAGATAACTTTGGCGTCGATAAGTTTATCGAAGATTTCGAAGATGCTGCGCAAGTAGCAAATTGGAACAGCGTGGAGAAGTTCATTTACGTCAAAAAATTATTACGAGGAACGGCTCAGCTCTTCGTTAAATCAGAATCGTTTAAATCATGGAACGAGCTGAGGGACGGCCTACAAGAAGAGTTTGGAAAAAAAATAAATTCGGCCGCCATTCATCGCCAACTAGCAACGACGAGGAAGCTACGCGATCAAAGTTGCATCCACTATTTTTACCAAATGAAGGAGATAAGCAACAGGGGAAACATAGATGATGAGTCATTAATGGAATACGTAATTGACGGCATATCTGATACGGAAATAAACAAATCTATTTTATATGGCCTGACGAATCTAAAAGAATTTAAGCACAAACTAGAATTATATTCGAAAATTTCAGAAAAGCAAAAGTCGAAAGGTGAGACCTCCAAAAATCAACTAAAAGAAAGCTCCCCTAAAGTATCGAAAGACAGATGCTTTAACTGCGGAATTGGTCACAGGTCAGGAGAATGTAAATTCAAGGATAAGGGAACGAGGTGTTTTAAATGTAACGACTTTGGACACATTGCGTCTAAATGTTCTAACTTGAGAGAAAATGCCTCCAAGAGCACACTGAAAGTAACCGTCCAAGAATCAGAATCTCCGCTCTACAAAACGGTCATGTTGGGAGGAAAATCTGCAAGAGCATTTATAGACACTGGTAGTGATTTGAATTTGATGACAATGTCGCAGTTATTGAAGATGGATCAGGTCAACCTAATCGACGACCCCTTGGAGCTCCGAGGGATAGCAGAAAAGAAGGTCACCACAATTGGACATTTCGAGACGATGATGAAAATAGATAATTGCGAGTTCCCAACTACCTTTCATGTAGTTCACGATGCAGTGTTGCCCATGACAGTCCTCCTTGGTAGGGCTATTTTACAGAACGTTGACATGATGGTACGTGTTGGAGGAGTTGAAGTCACAGAGAATACTGTAGATGAACAAGTAAAGAGCTTGTACTTGATTGAAACAAAAGATAACCATGATCATGTAGATTTAGGAGATGAGATTTACAGAGAAAGAATCAACACAATGGTCTCAAACTATTCTAGCGAGTCGCCTAGAGTTAAAGAAACAAATATCAAGATGAGAATTGTCTTAGAAGATGAAACACCCATTTACCAGCCACCCCGACGTCTGTCCCCTCGAGAACTAGAAGTTGTAAATAACCAAGTAGAGGAATTGCTCAACGATGGGATCATTCGCCCAAGTAGATCGGACTTTGCAAGTCCAGTAGTTTTGTCAAAAAAGAAAAGCGGGGAGATGCGTCTCTGTATAGATTACAGGAGACTCAACAAGAAGACGATTAAAGAAAGATTCCCAATTCCACTTATTGATGACCAAATAGACAAACTGCGAAATGCTAAAGTTTTCTCTACTCTTGATTTGAGAGACGGATTTTTCCACGTACCAGTAGAAGACAATTCACAAAAATACACTTCTTTTATTGTGCCTAATGGACAATTTGAATTCTTAAAAACTCCCTTTGGTTTATCCAATGGACCAGCTGTTTTTCAAACTTTCATCAACGCTGTATTCAGAGATATGATGCTGAGTGGAATTGTTCTCACTTATCTAGACGACCTAATTGTACCTAGTGACGATGAAAAAGAAGGCCTACAAAGATTGGAACTAGTCCTAAATAGGATGAACGAGTATGGGTTAGTTATCAACTGGAAGAAGTGCAGGATACTGATGCGGTCCGTAGAGTATCTTGGACATGAGATTCGAGATAATGAAATTAGACCAAGTAAGTTGAAGACTAATGCCGTGACTAAGTTTCCAATACCGAAAACCTTAAAAGATGTTCAGTCTTACTTAGGGCTGACAGGATACTTTCGTAAGTTTATCCATAACTATTCTAAAATAGCTAGACCACTGACGAATCTACTGAAGAAGGAAAATGAGTTTATGTTTGGAACCGAGCAAAAGATAGCCTTTGAGACGTTGAAGAAGATATTATCAGAAGACCCTGTTTTAAAGATCTATGATCCTCATTTACTGACGGAACTACACACTGATGCCAGCTGCGAGGGATATGGCGCAGTTTTACTTCAAAAGGATCCATACGATAACAAGATGCACCCTGTTTACTATATGAGCAAGAAAACAACAGACGCAGAAAGAAAATATCCTAGTTACGAACTGGAGGTGCTAGCAATTATAAATGCTTTAAAGAAATTCAGAGTTTACCTATTGGGACTAAATTTCAAGATCGTGACAGACTGTAAGGCCTTCGTCCTTACCTTAAAGAAGAAGGATCTTGCACCAAGAGTCGCCAGGTGGGCACTATTGCTTGAGGAGTATGACTATGTCGTGGAACATCGACCAGGTGAGAGGTTACGACATGCTGATACGCTAAGCCGATACCCTGTTGATTGTTTAATTCTCGAAAATGAACTCGTAGCCCGATTGAGAAGAGCCCAATCCAACGATAAATATTTAAATGCCATACGAGAGTTACTTACTCTTGGAAAGAGACACGAAGACTATACCCTGGATGGAGGAGTTGTCTACAGAGAACAAGGGGGCTATAGACTTATAGTAGTTCCGAAAACTATGCATACGGAAATAATAAGAATGTACCATGATCGTGGCCATTTCGGCATTACTAAGACAAGAGAACTTCTAGAGAGAGAGTTCTGGATAAAAGATTGTCCAGCAAAAATAAAAAAATGCATCGAGAACTGTGTAGCCTGTATACTAGTAGATCGAAAGAGAGGAAAGCGGGAAGGTTTCCTACACCCTATAGACAAAGGTGATAGTCCATTAGACACATATCACATAGACCACTTAGGACCGCTGCCTTCAACCAACAAAAACTATAAATATGTTCTCACAATAGTAGATGCTTTTACTAAGTTTGTGTGGATCTATAGCACAAAGACTACAAACACCACGGAAGTTATAAATGCTCTGAAACTGCAACAACAGACATTTGGGAATCCCAGAAGAATAATATCGGACAGAGGTGCTGCATTCACATCCATGGAGTTTAAAGAATACTGTAAGATGCAAAAGATTGAGCATATTAACATAACAACTGGACAACCACGTGCGAATGGGCAAGTGGAACGCATACACCAGATTATTATTGCTGTCATATCAAAGCTTAGCATAGACGATCCCGCTAAGTGGTACAAATATACTAGTAGGACACAGCAGTTTCTAAACAACACCTTCCAAAGAAGTATCGGTCGCACACCATTTGAAGTGTTGATTGGTAAAAAACAAAGAAGTCAGGAGGACTTCAATATTGAAGAAATAGTCAACAACGAACTTCTAGAACAATTTAATGAGCGAACGGGAAGACATGCGTGAATCTGCGAAGCAGGAGATTGAAAAAATACAAAGAGAGAACCGTCACGATTTCAACAAGAAAAGGAAGGCCAGCAACAAGTATGCTGTTCATGATTTAGTCGCAGTGAAGCGAAGTCAATATGGACCTGGCCTAAAGCTCTGTGCTAAGTTTTTTGGGCCATACAAGGTCACCAAAGTATGTGGAAGAGACAGATATAACCTGCGAAGAATTGGTGGAACGGAAGGCGCTTGGGAGACAACAGCATCAGCAGACCTAATGAAGCCATGGAGAAGAGATAGTACAGACGATGATTCATCCGAGGCGGATGACCTGCAGGATGACCGAGTTGTGGGAAATCTGGCAACACCGAGCGGAAGCGGAAGTCAGGCGCAGCTTGGCCAAGGGACGCCAGTCGAAGTGCAAGCGGCGTTGCGCGGAGACCCGGAGAAAGTTTTACATATGATTATGTAAATAAAAGAAGTTGAAGAAATATTTTTGTTTTCATATACTATTAATTCCAATCCCACATACATACCATCACGCCATATCCCTTACGGGGTAAGCAGAGAGAATCGAACGCCATACTTCTCTATTTTTGTACACATTTCTGGCTTCCTTTACATCCATGCATCGTCTCATAATGCTAGTCGATTATTCAAACTTTTTATGTTTCCTTCATTCAAAATATCATTCACTTTCTGGGGCGACCTCTGGCTATTCACTCCATCTCTTGCATCCATGTATATTTTTTTGGTCAGTCGTTCATCGTTCATTCTTTCTATATGTCCAAACCACCTCAAAGCTTTCTAAACTTTCATTTTGCATATAATATCCTTCTTTATCTTGCATTCTCTCCGTATGTCCTCATTTTTCACTCTATCATATATCGTTCTGAAAAAAGTGGTATGCTTGTAAGATATTTTAATACGAAAAGCAATCTAATGCATTTGAACATATTTTATAGGTTTGTATATATTTTTATCAATTTAGAAAAAAAAGCGTTATTGTTTGAATTGTTCCACTCGTTTATTAAAATTCTTACAACTTAATGCCTATGTTTATTAAAATTCTTACAACTAAATGCCTATGTTTATTAAAATTCTTACAACTAAATGCCTATGTTTATTAAAATTCTTACAACTAAACCTATGCCTAAAGATTATGTGAATATATTGAGGTAATATTTTTTCGAAACATAAAATATCTAAATTTATAATATAAATTTGTTGCATGTTAGACATGAGATCCAACTGTCGATGGCGACTGTATGTAAAGTTGAAGAATACGTACCAAACTTTAAACCCCGAAATCCAAATTATTGAGTATTTTAAGATATTTTGTTTTCTATATGTAATGTATTGAATATTTATTGATTGATCAAAATAAAATACAACCTAAATGAAAAGTGACATCTGTAGATTATTTGGATAAACATATCAATAAGATATTGATATTTATTTAGTTTGGTTCAGAACCATTTAAATGATTACTTTAAAAAAGATAATAAAGTAATATAAGTTTATTTTAACAGATGTCGTTCAATTAGATTTTATTAAATTATTTATATTTTATTTTGTTGTTTGTATGCAAGGTTGAATGATTAAATACTAGCTGAGAAGCTTCGCTTCGCTCAGCTTCTAAGCTAGGGCTTGCAGCCGGCTTTTACCGCTGCGCGGTAAATGACCGCCTCCGGCGGTCCATGGCACTGAGGGATCTGAAGGTACTGAACGGTCTGAAGGTACTGAACGATCTGAAGGTACTGAGGGGTCTGAAGTTACTAAAATGTCTGAAGGGATGAAAGATTCGGGAGGAAATGAAGAGGCATTGAAGGTACTGAGGGGTCTGAAGTTACTAAAATGTCTGAAGGGATGAAAGATTCGGGAGGAAATGAAGAGGCATTGACGGAACGGGAGGTACAGAAGGACCTGAAGGGACGGGAGACACTGAAGAGACGGGTGGCACTGAGGGACAGGAGACATTAAAAGGACGGGAGGCACCGAAGGGACGGGAGACACTGAGGGACCATTTTTAATTATACAGGCTATACGAAGATTGCTGAGTTTCAACTAAATCAAACGCCTATAATCCGCAAAGTGGTTAAAAAGGTTGCAAACCCTATTGTAGAAGTCAAACGAAACTTCTCTTTTAGTTTCTTAATTTGCGTTTCACAAACCATGACACGGAGCAAGCTTTATTTTTCGCTGCTGTGTTTGTCGCCTCCGCACAAAAACGTTATTCTTATAAAATATTAATTTACAAAATAATAAATTGTTTAACTTTAGAAAGATTGATATTTTAAACTCCTTGTAAATAAGCATGTAATAAATATTAATATTTTTTCATGCAACTCTCCAATAATAATTAGTACTTTAAATCCTGGCAACACCGTGGTTGACATTTGACTTGACGTTTGACAAATGACCGATAAATTATGTTTGCAAACTCAACATGTAGTCTAAATCTAAACTAAATGATATTACTTAAATGTTTACACTTACTATTGTGTGTTATGTGTATTTAGATTGTATAATTTTTTATGCTTAAATAAGGATATTTGCCTTTTCAGTTAATTTAGCAAGCATTCGCAGACTCTTATTTTAACTGCAGACATTAAAGCGGTACTATAGTTTGGTTATGGACATTTTATATTTAATTCACCAGAATTTGATGTATTTCAGATTAGCATTACAGTAGCGAGATGTATTCTAAGTGCAATTTTTTTAATACTATAATTTATTTTGCCAACTGTAACCACTAAAATATAAAATCATGTATGTTCTCTTCGGTGATAATTTTTTTTTCTTGTTTATGTTTACCTCCGTTTCACGATGAAACTTTATCTGTTACAGAAACATATTATATTATTATGTTATATTTTTCAACTTGCAACTGACAGTATAGCCAATCAGCGGAGACTTCTAATTGGCTGTTAAATTTTTATATTAGATGTAATATATATGCTACTAGTTGCATGTAACACATGAGATCCAACTGTCGATAGCGATAGTATGTATAGTTGAAGAATAAAAATCAAACTATAAAACCATAAATCCAAATTATTGAAAATTTTAACACATGTTGGTATGTATGTCAATATAGGACAGTATGGAGGTCAGTCCTCTTTTCCTACCCGGAATATGAAAACAGCATGATGGTTCTGTATGTATGTTTGGAGATTAAGTACCTATCAAACTATTAAGTCTTCTTACATATTGTGTATAGGCGACTGCCCTACAAATTGTATGAAGCAATGTCGTCACTACATTCCATTTTTATAAAAATTGTTAAAAAAAGTTTGAGATGTGCTAATACTATGTTAATATTTTTTATAGAAAATTAAATTATCTAGTTGGGGTGTTTCGGCTTTTTTCGATATTTTAAAAAAAAATTAAAATATAAGCAGTTTAACTCATAAATTTATCATACAAAAAATATTTTTCTTAATAAAAAATGTTTGAGAAACCCTGGAATTTTTTTGAATAAACTGATTTGAGATTTTGTATTTTTCTATGCTTATACCAATTTTCAGCGTTTTAGCTTTTATGGTTTCTGAGATATATGGAAAAATAAACTAAAATTTCAAAAGTTGGTAACCCCTGACTGATACAAAAATTTACAATTATGAGTATAAAAGTTTAGTAGGCCTATAACTTTTAATATATACTGAAATTTTGGGCTCTGTAAATTGAGCGGATCAAAAGTTATAAGGGGACACACACACACACACGCACACACAGACACACGAAATGTTCTACTCCGAATTCTGAGTAAATCCGTGCATGGAACATATATGCTGCGAAGCCTCTAAGTTGGTGTTTTTTGACTTCAAAGTTGGAAAAGCCGTGAAAAAAGTAGACCTCTCCATACAATTCTCGCGTATTCTGGCTTGAAACATTGTCGATATGTTAAGAGAACAAAGTTCTCCTAAAGAAATCGACAGTTGGATTAGTCTTCCAAAAATTTATAAACAAATAAATATAATAATTTTATTCTAAATTTAATACTTAAACTTTGTCGTATGTCTGTTGAATAACAAATGAGAACGTATGAGGCCGACTTAAAAATTATTTACCAGTTAAGACTAAAATCACTCTAACGCGACGTCTTACGTAGGCGATTCAAGGCGAACGCGAAGCGGCGCGAAAATAACAATCAGTCCGTAACTATTGAAGTGTCCTGCGTTACCGACCGCGAGTAGGGTACGGTGTGACATGGCACGATGCGAAGCGAACGCGATCAATTGGTTTGATATTTTCGCGCGAATTGGAAGCGGTGCCATAGTTTTTTTTGGTAAAGTATAATGTCAGAAGCACGATTCGCGTGCCCGTAGGACAGAGCCGCAGCGTCGCACCGCATCGCTTTGAATTCGCATATTATTCGCGTATCCGTTCGGATCGCTTCGCATTCGCTTTGAATCGCCTACGTAGGATGTCGCGTAACTCAACAACACATGCTACCATTACTTGACTACGCTGACGTTGCCTACGCTGAGATTCAACTGAAGATCAACTTAACAAACTCGAACGGTTACAAAATGTCTGCATTCGATACGTGTTTGGACTCAGGAAGTTCGACCACGTATCCGAGAGCAGGCAACGACTGAACTGGTTAAAGATCCGTCACCGAAGAGATTCCCGTGTTCTTTCCCTTTATATATTTTGTATTTTTAATACTATAAAAGTCTTTAATTATTATTATTATTAGGTGATGTATGTATGTCGAGTATCGAGACGACAATGCGTATATGTCATAGGAAAATGTGGTGTTCGATTCAATATGGTTATATAGTTTTTATAGTTCGATTCAAGTTTTTTCAATTAAGTTTTTGACAAAGATATACATTGTTAAAGATATGGAGAAAACTTACCATGTTAATAAGTTTTGTTGAATTTGATAGTAATATATTTTTATCGGATACCTACCTGGATATTAACAAAACACGATGAAAACAGAGTGGATGCCTTTGAAAGAAAAATCTTATGCAGAATATACCTATGTACCTATTAACGACTGTCAAACATGGCGTAAAAGATATATATCACCGAGTTTTATGATCTTTACCAGGACTTCAGCATAGTCAAGAGCCATGGGGCAGCAGAACTGGAAGGTGGCAGCCAACGATAGAACAGTATGGAGAAGATTCTTGGACACAGATAGGACCCATCAAGAGTTGTGACGCTAAGAATAATTATATTTTTATGTGAATAAATTAATTGATTGTTGGCAATTATTTAATTTTATTTTCTTAAATTTGTCTTCATAAATTTGAAAGTAAAATAATTTGTTAATTAAATGAAACATACAGAAATGTTTTGAAAATATAGATTTCTTCTTCCTTGCCTCTTCCCAGTTCATCTGGAGCGGCCCTTCTGGTACGACCTTTCCTTTCTTGCCCTTCGGAGACCTTTCCATCTTGCGTCATTTCTCTGGTTAGTTGCTCCTCCCTCAACTCCTTAATATTTGTCCACCAGGTGGCCTATGTACGGCCTCTATTTCTGGACTGAGTGCGTATATCCTGTGTGAGTTTAACTATATGATCCTCATTTCGTCTGGTAATGTGTCCGTACCATCGGTGTCTGGCCTTTAGTTTCTCCGGAATAGAGGCGACTCCAAGACTACCTCGGACGTATTCATTTCTAATTCGATCCTCCTTTGTAACACACCTAACTCTATCACTCATAATAATAACTCATAATTCTTTAGTGGTTCCTAAAAATTTTATTTGAAAGCAAGCATTACATACATACCTTCACGCCATGTCCCTCGCGGGGTAGGCAGAGAGAACCAAACGCTACTTATTTCTATCTTGACACACATTCATCGCCTCGTCGACATTCATACATTGTCCTATACATATTCATTTGTTGTTCATGCTTCTGACATCTCCGCCTTTCAAAATAGCGTTCCCATGGATATGCCATCCCTTACTTGGGCGGCCCCGACCTCTCATTCGATTCCTGTCGCAAAGTATATTTTCTTCGTCAGGCGTTCCTCATTCATTCTGCCCATGTGTCTAAACCATCTCAATGTATTCACTTAAATTCTATTAATGACATCTTTCTTTATCTTACATTCTTTCCTTATGTCCTCATTTCTGACCCTCTCATACATCGTCATATCTTCTAACATGACTCTTAAAATACTTAATTCTATAATGGCATGCATTTATAGAATTACCTGTTAATAATGTATAAAGAGGCTCTGGAGGATATCTATTGCAGGTATGTGTACTATTCCATTGTTACAACACATTCCTGGGTTTTCTCCCTTCCATTTCAAATCACCACAATATGTACAAATTATAGACATTCTACCAAAAGTTGATACTGGCTCAGAAATAAATTGCAACTATAGGTTAATATCTATATTGCAACTATAGGAAAAAGCAGAATTTTCCTTTTGTTCCATGATTCATGTTTCAATGCCACATCTGTTATTTTACATACAAAAAAAATAGTGTTTGGCGATATTGTTAAGCGTTTTCAATTTGACTCAGGGGCCTTATGACTTGAAGACTTAGAGGCTGTTTTATACTTTTAATGCTGCTAAGATGGCGCATTCAAGTGCAGTAATTTCTATTACTTCAACGTCTTGCATATTCATCTGATCTATTATCATTAAATTATCACGACTCCCTACCTCTATCCAATTACTTGAAGACTGAAAATCTGTACTTCCTCTTTCTTGCTGCAGAAATTGTAATACCCTATACGCCGTCATTTGTAATCTACTGGCTTCACATCTCCTTTCTTGCTGTTCTTTAGATTCGTTTGCCCTAAGTGCAACCATTCGCAACATGTTATTTTCATGTGCCATTCCTTCTGCACTCTTTAACCTACTCCTAGAAGAATGACATAACCTGTACACCGAAATACAATAATCACCAACTCATTTATGAAAATATCTTTAAACAAATACCTACGTTCTTTCCATATGTGGATGTTGATTTAAAATTTACCTAAATTCATCGAGAATTGAAATTTCAACTTACATTTTTTTGTAACTATATAGGCTAAAATTTGATTCTGAAAGAAAATAAAATATAAAGTTATTAAATATTGGAAAATAAACTAAATCTATAAAATATAAAGTAGGTAACTTTCGAATATTTGACAGCTGAAAGAATGGTGGAACAACGCGAGGAAAGCAAATCTGACCCACAATGCAAAAGGGACCATTTGTTCAACGTGAATTGCTCACTCTCCCTGTGTCGGATTTTATTACTTCGTGCCATTTGAGGTCTAATTACGATAGGGACGCATATATCAGAATGTTGGTATTTTTGTCATCTTCAGGGTAAATTCACATATATCAATTTTGGCGACTCGGCGAGTAAAGCATAAAAGCATTATTTAATTCTTATTATATAACATTTAAACTAACTTTCTTTTGAAAATAATAAAAAAAACATATCAGCTTGTGAGGCTTTGTGTTTTTATACTGTTTCAAATGTAATATTATAAAAATGTAATATTGTAAGTTTTTTACTCTACTGTAAAATTGACGATATCCACATAGAAAGATTTCAAACGAATGTAAGAACAGGCAGCCTTGGGCAGACTGACATGAATATAGTCGTGCACAAACATTCGCAAATCCAGAACGACAATCTTACCAGGTCTACTTTATTTATATGCAGATGATATTAATTATTTCTTAGAAAATCTAATAAAAGTATATGAATGTGAAATTGCACCGTGTAAAAAAACTCTAATAATCAGTCGAATATATTTTTATTATTGCATATGCGCAAACATTGGATTTTTTTCCCTGTCGGGAGTCAAAGATATTTTTTAACAGATTTTTAATTATCTCAATAGAGACGAAGTTGGAATATTTATTGTAGGAGAACCGGGAAATCAAGGCACCTACAGGGCTTACGACCTGTCATCGGCTGGTTTACGTGATCACTTTATGCGCTTGCGCAACGTTCACCAATTATGCCTTTTTAATGAGATCCCTATCAATTCAATTTTGAAACTTCTATATATTGTAATACTGAAATTCTTTTCGCTTGAAAATAAGGAATTTTTACTACAGCCATCTATGGGTGAAATTATGAACAACAATATTATTATTTTTTATTTATTTTGTTGTAACGCCATCTATTGAGAGAATTGGTTTTTTGTAAATAATGAAAGCTACAATTCTTATATGTGAGGTGACAATGCATTTTTCGCATAGAAGTCACCCCTGAATCGCCACCGCCTTATAAGTCTGGCGCAATCACCTACATGAGTTGATACAGTAATTTCTAGTTAATGATGGAAAGCCCTCAACTATATAATTGGCCCTCAACTATATGTTAAATTTGTTATATAAAAAATTAAATGAGCTGTTGGCTTCCCAAATAAATAAATAAATAGTTAAAATATTGTTTTATTCTTTATGTTTCCTGTAACGGCGGAAGATTTATAGGTAGTTACTTTTAAGAAGCAGGGGCAAAGAATATCCAAATATATGAATGAATTACAATTGAAAAATACCCAGCAACTTTCTCTCCATAGCTCTCTTTTGATAAGGGACAGAATTCAGAACGTCACGAGTAGCCGAAGAAAAAGAACCAAAGTAGCCGATGTAGCGGAAAGGGTCGCTGGTCTTAAGTGAAGATATTGCCAGATGCCAGGATTCACGATGGACCATAAAGATCGTAGAATGGCGACCGAGAAAATGACGAAGAGGCGTCGGGAGACCCCAGGCAAGGTGGTCTGATGACATCAAGAAATGTGCCGGAGGGAGATGGATGCAGTGTGCCCGTGACAGGGAGTTGTGGAGGATCAAAGGGGAGGCCTATGTCCAAGAATGAAAAAAAACAGGCTGAAGAAGAAGAAGAAGACTTGAAAAATATTATTCTATTATCAAATTACTAAAATACATTTGATTATGGTTTGGATATGTTAAATATGAGTATGGATGAGCTGTTTTGAGTCGCTGGGATTAAGGAATACTCCCAACAGATAGTCAACGTTGGGAAGACCTGACACGACACCAGAAGAAAATATTTTTGTGGATGAATATCAGTAAATGACATCAGGGGGGCAAATCTGGTCCTATCGGTGAAATCAAAACCTTAGTGATTACCCATATCATGGATATAATTATCATATGGAGTTCTTTGACATCTAATAGATATTATAGAACTCCACATATTAATTATATCCATGATATGGGTAATCACTGGGGTTTTGATTTCGCCGATCGGACCAGACTTGCCCCCCATATCTTCAGCAGCAGAAAAGAAGAAAACGAATCAATATAATTAGCATACAATTTTAATAAACACATTCCTTAATTGAGGTTAAATTGACTGTTGACGAGGGACAGGAAGAACGTAATTTTATTTTTTTATTATTTGTATACCCACACACAGGTATTTGGTTGTTTACTTTGTACATAATATACATTTAAACCTTTATATTGTGGCGCAACCTCCGATTGCGCCGCGAAGCTGAGTTACGTCGGCAGGCGCCATCTTGCCCTGCGCCGTATCCACAGCGCGACCCCTATATAAGGAGTAACACAGAGCTCCCAGGCATTCCGCTTATCCAGATCTCGAGGCTATGCATCACGCTGCCCGACCGCTCGTCGTCGTTCAAATCGTCCGCGTTCCAAATTTACATTTATAATCATTAAATAATAATTCAACATTTTCTGTACCAAGTAATATTAATAAGCACCAATTGTAAGCATCAACTTGATCAATAAAAGAGTAAGTTCAATTTCCTGTTACATCTTTCAATCTGTCAACCATTTCTACCTGAGTAATATTTAATAGTAATATTTAATCTATTGTATACGATATCGCAGTTGCTTGGCCGATGAATCTGTGGCTCAGCTGTCGGGACTCTCCGAACAGACGGCCTCCAGGTTCGAACCAAGCGGGTGAGATATCGTTTGGGTTGTATGTAGCTAAAGGCGGACAAACAGGTAATACCTACACGTCCAACTGACCGACCTTACCACCTCAATTACAGGCGTGTATATCAGCTCCGGCTGGTATCCAATCGCTTCTAACCAAGTGACCACTCTGGCACTTTAGCAAGCTCTACATACTACAAATACCTTTAACCCCAAAACTGGTGACCCGACGTGTCTGAACATACCTTCTAAACAGTCCCAAAACTGGTGACTCTCGATCGTGTCTCTGAACACCCACCAGTCCAAAACTGGTGATCCGAACGTGTCTCTGAACACACTCATACCTTCAGAAACTGGTAAAATTCCGAAATCGTTTAAAAAAACTCAGGTACTTTTATTTTGTGCTCATAATTTCAATTTTTATACTGTGGTAAAAAAATCTGGTAAGCCTATCACAACCTACTGTGCCATTCTTAACGTAAAATCAGTAGTTTTATTAAACAGAACAATAATATGTGTTCATTAATATACTGCGTAACATTTTACTGCACGACAGAAACAAAGGATTTAACAGGAATTAATACTTGAACAGCGAGGTCTGGATGAACGGAATCACTCGAGCAGGTAACACATATATTACAAGCTAATATATTAAATACATTTGTCTTATAATTTGTCAAAAATTAATTACAAGTGTACCCGCTCAAAAAACGCTCAAAAACGCTCAAAAACGTTCAAAAACGCTCATACGCAAATTCCACCGAACTTAACATATTTACAATTGTTTAATATATAACTAATATGTACTTAATATATTTTTTTTTTCATGACTGACGAGACGCAAAAATAATACAGAGGAAACAAATTTAAAAAGAAGCTATCTAAAAAAAAACCAAAATTACCAGAAAATAAATAAATAAATACAAAGGACGAAGGTATAAAAATCTAAAGCAAAAAGCCAGAGAACCAAAACGCCGAATAGAGGTATAAAAATTATAATATTATTAAAAAACCTAAAGTCATTCTAAAAGCCTAAAGTCATTATAAATATTTTATCTTGTTCATAATTGATAAAACGCAAAAAAAAAAATTAAAAATAAATTTCATAGAAATTCATAAAATATTTATTTTTGCTAAATATCGTAATACGTAAAAATTAAAAAATTATCAATAAAAAATAAATATTACATTTCTAAATAAAAATTATAATCATAAAACCATTATCATAAAAACTAAAAATTAGAAACATATAGTTAAATAATCAGTATATTCGTAAAATGCATATTCTTATGTAAAAATTCAAAAACAAATATATACTTCATATCTAAAAATATTATATCGCGTCGATCGGTCGAAATACTTTCACTTGTGTTTCAAGCAAAAAAAAAACGAAGGTAAACGAACTCCAAACAAAAGCCTATCGCATGAACTCGAGTAACCCGTAATAAAACGCGAAAACAAAAGATAAGATAAGCGAACCACCCCGACAAACATAGCAAACTAGAGTCATCGACATCGCCTACAGGTCAACGAACCTCGCCTCAACGAATCTGATACATAAAAACATCGAGCAAGCAACAATTTAAAACATTACTTAAATATTAAATAATATTATACCTCACCTTATCGAACAAATTAACAACGCAAAGCAAATAATAAAATAAATTAAACATTAAAATAAAATATATATTATTTCTAAATATAATTACGGGAATAAAAAATTATATACAATTACAATTATTTAAAATTATTTTAAATAAACTACGTACGTAAACGAACATTATAATATATTTTTAAAATATTTTTTCTAAATAATTGGTTGAAAATAAACTAAACTAATGCTTCTAAAACTATAATATTAAACTATTACTATCAAATCATTATCAAACAAGCATACGTTACGGAAATTTAAAACCATCAGTCATACTATAATATGGAAAGCGAATTTAAACAATAATTAACTGCAAATAAACATTGGTTTTTAAATACAATCGTTAACGAATAAAAGCAAAAGCCGTAATAAGTTGAACAGCTACAAATAGCTAATGTTGAACAGCTACAATTAGCTAAATACAAAATATTTTTTATATACAAAATATTTTACTTTATTTTTTTATAAAAACACTACAACTATAAAACCATGATCGAACAATAAAAATAATACGATACGATAGCGAATACGTCCAGAATATAGAAACATTGAAACTATAATTTACGGTAGTAAAAATACCTAACTATAATCAAACATTAAAACATTAAAACCTTATTATATATTAACTATATAATACAGCAACAAACTGGTACTATAAACTAAACTATATTATATTAACTACTAGCTTTTATGTCCCGCCGTTGGCCAAGAATGTAAATTAGTGAAGGAATAAGCAATCGTTTATATACCTACATAATATTGTCACACATAATTTTTTTTAACCGTAGTAGGAAAAGTAGTTTGAAATTTAATTGAGTTTAAGCGGTGTAAAATCTTAAAGTGATGGCCACAATCTATTTGCTTTTATATATAAGCACATACAATTTCTGCACGCATGGACTATGGTAAATGGTTTTAAATATGACTGATTATAAAGAGACAACGTTGTAAAGAGTTCGGTTTTGGCCACAACCCCTATTTTTATATATTGTCATCAAACGCAAATAATGTGTTTTAAATATTTAGTAATTTTGGATGATGGGAAATGGTTTAAAAATTGATTAAACAAAAGTACTGAAAATATTCTAGTGTTGGTCCCATCCCATTCGTTTTTATATTTTTCGTCAAGTGTGCATATAGTTTATTATAGTTTTGCACAATAAAACTGATAGACTTAAAACTGACACATAAGTCTACATTACAGAAGAAGAAGACTTAAGCTATGTTAAATAGTTTTTAATATGAATATAAACGTTGTGAAGATCCAGCAATGGCCACAACCCCGATTTTTTATATATTGTCATCAAAATGAAATGTGTAGTTATTGAAAATTAAGCAATATATGATGATATAATAAATGGTGTAAATTTGATGGAACAAAAGTTATGAGAAGATTCTAGTGTTGGTAACATCCCATTCATTTTTATGTATTTTCATCAAGTATGCATGTTGTTTATAATATTTCGTTACAATAGACTATTAGACATAAAACTAATCCAAAAGACTAAATAAAAAAAGAAGTAGAAGTATAAAACTATAACAAATAGTTTGTAATAAAAACTGACCCAATGGTCTACATAGAAGATGAAATAGAAGAATTACACATTAGGAAATGTATTATATAAAAAACTGACCAAAATGTCTTCATAAAAGAAGAAGAAGATGAATTGAACTATAGGAAATATTTTATATAAAATTCACCCAACATCTACATAAAATAAGAAAACGAAGAATTAGACTAAAGGATAGTTTGTTTAAAAATAGTTTGTTTAAAAACTAACCAAAAGGTCTACATAAAGGAAGAAGAAGACGAATTAGACTATAGGAAATAGTTTGTATAAAAACTCACCCAAGGTCTACATAAATTAAGAAAAAGAAAAATTAGACTATAGGAAATAGTTTATTTATGAACTGTCCCAAATGACTTCACAAAAGAAGAGGAAGAAGATTTAAACCCCAAGAAATAGTTTGTAGAAAAAATCACCCAAAGGTCTACATAGAAAAAAGAAGAATTTCACTATAGGAAATAGTTTGTAGGTATATTGAATGTGTATTGGAGTTAACCTAAAATAGTTTAATAATTTTCCTATACAAAATCAGTATATTCTTGGTTTTTAAGTAGTATTAGGTATGTAGGTACCTACCTACAATGATGTTCTAAATTAATTCGAATTCGATTTATAACAAATTTTATTTGAATATCAGAATGTGTCCGTTACCATAGTAACCATGTTCCAACATGTGAAAAATATCAAATGTTATGGAGACATTTTTTGAATATGTAGGTACCTACATTGGTTTGTTCGATGCCATAAAAATGAAAATTGTCAGAAAAATCAAATATTTTTAACAAATTATGCAATTTTATTACGCCTACATCTTTACTAATAATTAACAGACTTTTACAATATATGTCTTAAAACTTGCTGTAATGTCTTGTGTTTCATTTTATTATTTCATAATCACATTTATTACAAAGGTATATTATTTTAAAGAACATATTCATTCGGTAGGAAAATTAAATATCATATGAAAAGATATTAAAATGGCGGGGTTATATGTACATTTGTACAAAACGCTTACTTTAAAAATTAGTTAAACATTATAATTAGACAAAATATTCACCATGTTTTTCACTTAAAAGCTAAGTTACTTGAAAATATATTTTTTTTGTGTAAATACGTACTTCTAACTTTTAAACTAACAGATATTTGCGTGCAAAATGTACACTTTTTTGACATATATGACTTGGAAAATGTCTTATCCTGGTGTGGGTATTAATATTAAAGACGTATTAACTCCGTACTCGGTTTATTAATACGTCCCGTTTCAAGTAGCCAACAAGTACCTACACTGTATACCTAACTACTCCGTTGCTCGCGGAAGCGATAAGCGCCGCGATTCGCGTCGCTACGGTATTTATAACCTTTATCGGGGAAGGGGCAATACCACGTCCTCTAATACACCACACTTTCTTTACATATGTCAACTATCTACATATTTCATTTATTCGTTTACATAATTAAAACTTACTTGTTGGCTTCACTAATACAATAATATACAAAACAACAATATTCCTGTATATATTTACAATACTTTTTCCTTGTTAATAATACTTTTTCCCTTTATGGTGTTGTCATGTCATCCTCGACGGGCCAGGTGTAGGTCTCGGACGGAGTCGTCCTTCCCAAGGGGAGCAGCAATCCCTGAAACAGACCGATGGATTATTTTCCGTTCTACCAAGCAGTCCGGAAAAATCCAGGTCTGTAACTGGGGAACCCTCATCCTCAGGTCTCTCAGTTACAGCCTGGTCATTATCTGGACTCTTATTCCAGTCGACCTGACGGACAGACAATTGGTCTAAATGCCTCTTCCACCGCATTCCGTTCACCCCTATGATGAACGTGCATGCTCCCAGACGCTTCTCAATCACTCCAGGTACCCATTCTTTCCTCTCATTCCTCAAGTCCTTTACCATCACCTTCTGTCCTATACTGTACCTGTCATCCGTCCTCTTCCTCCCTCCATAATAACTTTTGTTCTTCTGCTTGCTTACTTCCATCCTTCCTTTTATTTCCTTGCTTACTTTCCTTCCATCCTGGTTCATGTTCTTGACCGGAAGAAAAGTGTCAAAAACGGTTCTCAATCGTCTTCCCAACATCATCATTGCTGGTTCTAAACCAGTTGCAATACATGGTGTATTTCTGAAATCAACAATGAAATTTAATAGTTTTTCTTCCATGTCTTGTGGGAATTTATTACCTATGAGAATTTTCTTTAAAAAAACTTTGCAAGTTTTTACCGCATTCTCTGCCTGACCATTACTTTGGGGATGTCCTACTGCGGAAGTTATATGACGTATTTTAAAATTTTCACAAAAATCTTTAAATTCTTGTGAGGTAAAGGCTGTTCCGTTATCACTTACAATTGTCTCTACTATACCAAATTGTGAGAACAGTCGTCTTAAAATTTTCAAAGTACTATTAGTACTTGCACTGGGTACTTCCGTGCATTCTATCCATTTTGTGCACGCATCTACACAAATTAAAAAAAATTTATTCCCTATTGGGCCAAAATGATCTAGGTGTAATCTGCTCCAGATTTTGTCATCGTTGGGCCATGAACATAATGTTGATCGTGGCGGCGAAGGCTGTGTTCGCGCACAGCTCTCGCATCCACTAACCAACCCCTCTATATCCCTATTTAACCCTGGCCACCAGACATAACTGCGTGCTAATGCTTTTGTTTTGACCATGCCTAAGTGTGAACGATGCAGCAGTTCCAGCACAGTTCGTCGAATATTTTTAGGTATAATAACCCTGTTTCCCCAAAATACGCAATCACTATATTCTGACAGCTCATTTCGTACTTTCCAGAAATTCCAAATTTCTATATTTTTATCTATCTTGGTAGGCCACCCTGATTTTATATATTTTTTTATTTTTTCTAGTACCGGATCCAACAAAGTTTCCTCTTTTAATTTCTCAGAGCTCCCAGGCATTCCGCTTATCCAGATCTCGAGGCTATGCATCACGCTGCCCGACCGCTCGTCGTCGTTCAAATCGTCCGCGTTCCAAATTTACATTTATAATCATTAAATAATAATTCAACATTTTCTGTACCAAGTAATATTAATAAGCACCAATTGTAAGCATCAACTTGATCAATAAAAGAGTAAGTTCAATTTCCTGTTACATCTTTCAATCTGTCAACCATTTCTACCTGAGTAATATTTAATAGTAATATTTAATCTATTGTATACGATATCGCAGTTGCTTGGCCGATGAATCTGTGGCTCAGCTGTCGGGACTCTCCGAATAGACGGCCTCCAGGTTCGAACCAAGCGGGTGAGATATCGTTTGGGTTGTATGTAGCTAAAGGCGGACAAACAGGTAATACCTACACGTCCAACTGACCGACCTTACCACCTCAATTACAGGCGTGTATATCAGCTCCGGCTGGTATCCAATCGCTTCTAACCAAGTGACCACTCTGGCACTTTAGCAAGCTCTACATACTACAAATACCTTTAACCCCAAAACTGGTGACCCGACGTGTCTGAACATACCTTCTAAACAGTCCCAAAACTGGTGACTCTCGATCGTGTCTCTGAACACCCACCAGTCCAAAACTGGTGATCCGAACGTGTCTCTGAACACACTCATACCTTCAGAAACTGGTAAAATTCCGAAATCGTTTAAAAAAACTCAGGTACTTTTATTTTGTGCTCATAATTTCAATTTTTATACTGTGGTAAAAAAATCTGGTAAGCCTATCAGCACAGTTCGTCGAATATTTTTAGGTATAATAACCCTGTTTCCCCAAAATACGCAATCACTATATTCTGACAGCTCATTTCGTACTTTCCAGAAATTCCAAATTTCTATATTTTTATCTATCTTGGTAGGCCACCCTGATTTTATATATTTTTTTATTTTTTCTAGTACCGGATCCAACAAAGTTTCCTCTTTTAATTTCTCTATGTCCATTTTTATTTCCCTATTTTCCGACAAAACATTTATATATTCAAAATCTATATTGTTAAATTCAATTTGACATAACGAGTCAAATTCATTTTCCACTTCATTTTCAACTTGTTCCCCCACCGGAAACCGTGATAGATAATCTGAACAATTTTTTTCCGATTTAATGTATTCTATCTCATAGTCAAATCCAGATAAAATTACCCCAAATCTTATTAACCTATTTGTACTAAGTACCGGTAACCCCCTTTTCTCTCCAAAAATATGTACTAAAGGTTGGTTGTCGACTGCTAAAATAAATTTCCTCCCATATAAATAATGAAAGAATATTTTTAAACCGAAAATTATCGCTGTTGCCTCTAAGTCTAAAATACTATATTTTTTCTCACTTGGTGTCAATTGCCTAGACGCGAATGCTATTGGTCTTTCCGTATTATTCTGATAGACATGTAGCAGGGTAGCTCCCAACCCTTTACTACTCGCGTCTGTTACCAACTTTAATTTCCTCCCCGGGTCATAATGCACCAAAATACTGTCCGATGATAACTTATTTTTTACACTTTCGAATGATTTTTCACAATCTTCTGACCATATGAATTCTTCCCCTTTTCGTAATAATTTATATAAAGGTTCTAATATACTAGACATGTTCTTAACGAATTGTCTGTAGTAACTTATCATTCCGATTAGACTCTTTAATTCGCTGACATTCGTCGGCCTATTTGCATTTTTGACAGCTATAATCTTTGACGCAATTGGTTGAATTCCCGCACTGGATATTCTGTATCCTAAAAAATCTATTTTTTCTTTAAATAATTCACATTTCTCACTATTTAATGTTAACCCACAATTCCGTAATCTTCCTAATACTGCACACAAATTGATAAAATGCTCTTTTTCATTACTCCCGAATACCAGAATGTCATCTAAGAAATTTACAATACCTTTTAGTCCATGTAAACAAGATTGTATCACTTCACTGAATAAAGACGGGGCTGTTTTTAAACCGTATACTAGACGTGTGTATCTATACAACCCAATGTGTGTCGAAATAGTTGTATACTCTTTACTTTTCTCTGATAATTTTATTTGATTATACGCGTTTTTTAAATCTAATTTTGAAAATAATGTCGCGCCGTTCAGTTTTGCAACAATGTCTTGTATTGACGGCATCGGGAATTTGACGTCTTGTATACAGCTGTTTAATGTTCGCTTAAAATCTGCGCATATCCTTATAGTGTTGTCTCGCTTGGGTACACACACTATTGGGCTAGCGTACCTACTCGTTTCGACTTTCTCTATAATCCCTTCTCGCTCTAACCTTTGTAATTCTAATCTTACCCTGTCTTGTAATGCGAATGCTATCCGTCTGAAAGGTACAAATAACTGTCTCACCTTATTTTGATTTGACAATTTAATATCTACCGTGTATTTATTAAAAGTACCTAACTTATCTGAAAAAACGTCATTAAAATCTTCTTTTAATTTTTGTTCTTGTAATTTACAATCAATCAACATGTTATTTATTTCTGCAAATTTTAAACTACATTTTTCTATAAAATTTCTACCCAAAATAACCTGTGAACCGTTTTCAATAATAATAAATTCTAACTTATCTATTTTCTTCTCATTAAACTCAACTGTAACGTAAATTTTACCTATCACATTTAATTGATTATTGTCGTAAGACGACAATTTTGTATCACAATCAAATATCTTTTTGTACTTAAATTTTTCATTAAATAAATATGAAGGAATCGCGGAAACACTTGCGCCGGTGTCTATTAAAGCCTCGTATTTAACTTGATCCAATTTTATATTTACAATAAACGGGTTATTATACAAATTACAAATCTTCTTATTTTGATTCAATGTACTTATTATATTAACATTTTTATTTCTGCATAAACGAGCCAAATGACCTATTTTTTTACAAATCTTGCATTGATAATTCTTATACCTACATAATTCTTTATTGTGATTGTCATACCCACACACCGAACAATATAATGATTTATTGCCTTGTTTTGTATTCGACCTTGAATTTAAAAATACACTTTCATTGTTTTTTGTAACATTTCTGTCATATTTATTATTACTATACTGTTGAACACAAATTGTTTCATTTTTACATATACTTATATGCGATTTCTCGCGATTTAAACTTAATGATTCAATTACTGATGCAATCTTAATTAATTTTTCGAAACATTCATTTTCTCCCTCCACAAATAATTTTTCTTGGATTCGTTTATCCTTAATACCGATTACAAAAATATCCCGTAAACTATCCTGTAACCTCGTACCGAATTTACACTTTGCCGAGTATTGTTTTAACCGTGCCGCGAAATCTTTTATGGATTCATCCTCCCCTTGCGTAGCTGAATAAAATTTTCTTCGGCCTTCGAACACTGAACCCACTTTTTCGCAATAATCCTCTAGTAACTCCATCAATTTTTCAAAACTACATTTACTCACCTGCTCTGGAACACACAGATTCACCAGCAGGGAGAACGTATCTTCGGAAAGGCTGTTCAATAACACAGCTCTGTTCATCTCGGCTGCCTTTTCATCATCGAATTCCTGCAGTATGAGGTATTGTTCCAACCTCGTCCGGAAATTTCCCCAATTCCCACTTTCGTGGCAAAAGGGTTCTAATCCCCGCGACAAAGCCATCGCCGATCGCCTTGAAAGGACAATGAAATGAACAAACAAAAAAAAACAACTACTTAACTCTGGTCCGTCGAAGATGACTCCGCGTCCCCTCACGCCTTGTGACTGGTCGCTAGTCCTGTCCCGTCGTCCCAGAGTCCCTGTCTGCAAGGAAGTACTGAAGCCTGCTTCTCGTCCTCTTCTCTGCTCCTAGATTGCCGCTTTAGACTTCTTCCGAGTTCCTACTCGGAAGATCCTGATGATCCCGGAACGGAGAAGCGTATTCCTTGATGATGAATTTATAAGAAAACTACTCCTGTAGTTCTCGTTCTCTATGTCTACTCCTGTAGCTCTTATATTTATCGCTAAATTTTGTTTTCCCGCCGTGGGTAGATTTTTTTCTGTTGAAATTTTGTTAGGCGGTAGGTACTCAGCCGTATCAATTCGTGCGTATTTTTTTCTTTATTTTAAGTCTTTTTTTCACTTAAATTGGAACGCGGTTTGTAAGTCTGACTGCGCCAAAGTGTCTTATCCTGGTGTGGGTATTAATATTAAAGACGTATTAACTCCGTACTCGGTTTATTAATACGTCCCGTTTCAAGTAGCCAACAAGTACCTACACTGTATACCTAACTACTCCGTTGCTCGCGGAAGCGATAAGCGCCGCGATTCGCGTCGCTACGGTATTTATAACCTTTATCGGGGAAGGGGCAATACCACGTCCTCTAATACACCACAGAAAATTTTGTATGAAAAAAATAATTATTGAAATATCTATAAAATTCAGCATTTTAATCGCATTATTTTTAGCGTGACACTGCATCAGGTATACTGGTACACGTTCGCACATAAATTAGATTTTTAGATGCTCTTGGTTTTTCAAAAGGCGTGAGACAAACACACACACACACACACACTAACATATTGATTGCTTTATTACTTTAGATGTAATACTACAAAAAGTATTATAAAACATTAAAATTATAAAACATTGAAACATGGCATACATAATAATAATAAGTATTATAAACATACTCGTATATTAAATTTAAAAAAAAACATTGTACAATACAATACGAAACAAACAAATAACATTATATGGCATTATAATATAATACTTCAGCAACGAGTAAAAACATACTTATAAATCAAATCAAATGGAACTTATAATACTTATAAATACTTATAATCAAATGGAACTTGCAAATTATAAAAAACATTTTATACCTATCAATCATCGCAAGTACAAACATTACATTGTATAATTCTATTGTATAATTTTATTGTATAATTTTAAAATTTAAAATTGAGCATCAACAGCTTCATCACTACCTAGAGGAACTACCTAGAAGAAATTATTTATGATGAACCACTGCATCATCATCGTCATCAGGACGACTTCAAACAGCAACTAGCTGACCCCGCATTCAGCATCAACGGACAACAATGTTCATCATCAAAGGACAATGCTATCACCAACTTCAACCGACATAATCATCGCAGCAGATCATTTCGCCTCTTCATACCGGAGCACTGGAATCACATGCCAATTCCAACCATCGCTGACGACTACATCCCAGCAAATTAAGAAACGCTCCTGCTTATCAGTACCTACTGCTACTCAATACTTGCCTACCACTCCATCAACTGGATGTCAAACAATCATCGTGCGCACACTACATTCTACACTACGGGCACACAAAAACTCCCCACGTATCATCGCCTAGAAGAGCATTGAACGAGGACGGATTTTGTTGGGACCTGGTCCCATCCTTCGTGGACTCGTCAGCCAAGGACGACGCTCCTTCTGACACACGACAGGAAGCTGCTCATCATTCACGTTACTAACTCCTTCGTGTTTTCGCCCCACTGCTGGCACACGCTTGGAAGCTACAGTAACATACTTAAGGTCGCTCCATCAGCCACATGGACGCACCACAATATACCACAGGTTACACTGAAGTCCCATGCACTTCAAAGCCGTCAACATGGCGCACCGCAAAACCTATAGGCTAAACTGGATATCGCCACATCCAAAGCTGTCACGCACGACACGCCGAAAACCACAAGACACCCTCGTGCTTCGCCACATGCTGGCACACGCAGGCAGCTGTCGAAAATATATTTATTTATATATTTATCTACATGCACACATACGCACGCACTGATGTATACTCGGCAAGCTACAAAAATTTTGAGACATCAAACATATCACCATCGAAGAGAGCATCAATCTACAATAGAATCTGCAACTTCTGCATTCAATCTGCACTTCATCCCAGTCAATCTCAACACATTGAGGACACCTGGAACTTCATACATTCCAAACTGAGGACCATACACACGAGGAACACATAAGGATGTCCAGCCAGCACACGCAGGACGACACTCCTCCATTCACCTCAATAGCAGAGCAACCACACGCCATCACAAGAGCAGCAAATCATACCAGCAGCAGATATTTTTAAAAGATAAGTAACTTCATACAAATGTACTAAAACAAATTTATACTTATAATATGATTAACTTTATGTATGTATAGATTAAGTTGTATTTAAATAATTACATTACTGTGTATTAGAAAAGACTACTTTTCATATAGAAATTCATTACATAACATGTACATAGCGGTTTAAAAGAAAACCCTATACAAAATAACAAAACAAATCAAATGCTTTAAATTTTTTTTTTCTTTCACAGAACGCAATGTAAGGACTTTGAACTTCGAGGAGGGGTCGTGTTTCGTCTTAGAGACTGCCAGCGGGGTCTGTGGCGCAACCTCCGATTGTGCCGCGAAGCTGAGTTACGTCGGCAGGCGCCATCTTGCCCTGCGCCGTATCCACAGCGCGACCCCTATATAAGGAGTAACACAGAGCTCCCAGGCATTCCGCTTATCCAGATCTCGAGGCTAGGCATCACGCTGCCCGACCGCTCGTCGTCGTTCAAATCGTCCGCGTTCCAAATTTACATTTATAATCATTAAATAATAATTCAACATTTTCTGTACCAAGTAATATTAATAAGCACCAATTGTAAGCATCAACTTGATCAATAAAAGAGTAAGTTCAATTTCCTGTTACATCTTTCAATCTGTCAACCATTTCTACCTGAGTAATATTTAATAGTAATATTTAATCTATTGTATACGATATCGCAGTTGCTTGGCCGATGAATCTGTGGCTCAGCTGTCGGGACTCTCCGAACAGACGGCCTCCAGGTTCGAACCAAGCGGGTGAGATATCGTTTGGGTTGTATGTAGCTAAAGGCGGACAAACAGGTAATACCTACACGTCCAACTGACCGACCTTACCACCTCAATTACAGGCGTGTATATCAGCTCCGGCTGGTATGCAATCGCTTCTAACCAAGTGACCACTCTGGCACTTTAGCAAGCTCTACATACTACAAATACCTTTAACCCCAAAATATCATGTGCCAAAATGAAAATAAATAAATCTCTATAAATATTATTACCAATAAGATTATGCTGGTTGTTGCAGGGCTAATCATGAGGATGATTAAGATAATATTAAGATTGATTACAGACTTAACAAAACTTTGAGTTCAAAACGAATTAATTGTTTTACTTATATAAAACAATTAATTGTGAAAAAATAATCTGCATCTGCATATAAATAAAGTAGACCTGGTAAGATTGTCGTTCTGGATTTGCGAATGTTTGTGCACGACTATATTCATGTCAGTCTGCCCAAGGCTGCCTGTTCTTACATTCGTTTGAAATCTTTCTATGTGGATATCGGCAATTTTACAGTAGAGTAAAAAACTTACAATATTACATTTTTATAATATTACATTTGAAACAGTATAAAAACACAAAGCCTCACAAGCTGATATGTTTTTTTTATTATTTTCAAAAGAAAGTTAGTTTAAATGTTATATAATAAGAATTATATAATGCTTTTATGCTTTACTCGCCGAGTCGCCAAAATTGATATATGTGAATTTACCCTGAAGATGACAAAAATACCAACATTCTGATATATGCGTCCCTATCGTAATTAGACCTCAAATGGCACGAAGTAATAAAATCCGACACAGGGAGAGTGAGCAATTCACGTTGAACAAATGGTCCCTTTTGCATTGTGGGTCAGATTTGCTTTCCTCGCGTTGTTCCACCATTCTTTCAGCTGTCAAATATTCGAAAGTTACCTACTTTATATTTTATAGATTTAGTTTATTTTCCAATATTTAATAACTTTATATTTTATTTTCTTTCAGAATCAAATTTTAGCCTATATAGTTACAAAAAAATGTAAGTTGAAATTTCAATTCTCGATGAATTTAGGTAAATTTTAAATCAACATCCACATATGGAAAGAACGTAGGTATTTGTTTAAAGATATTTTCATAAATGAGTTGGTGATTATTGTATTTCGGTGTACAGGTTATGTCATTCTTCTAGGAGTAGGTTAAAGAGTGCAGAAGGAATGGCACATGAAAATAACATGTTGCGAATGGTTGCACTTAGGGCAAACGAATCTAAAGAACAGCAAGAAAGGAGATGTGAAGCCAGTAGATTACAAATGACGGCGTATAGGGTATTACAATTTCTGCAGCAAGAAAGAGGAAGTACAGATTTTCAGTCTTCAAGTAATTGGATAGAGGTAGGGAGTCGTGATAATTTAATGATAATAGATCAGATGAATATGCAAGACGTTGAAGTAATAGAAATTACTGCACTTGAATGCGCCATCTTAGCAGCATTAAAAGTATAAAACAGCCTCTAAGTCTTCAAGTCATAAGGCCCCTGAGTCAAATTGAAAACGCTTAACAATATCGCCAAACACTATTTTTTTTGTATGTAAAATAACAGATGTGGCATTAAAACATGAATCATGGAACAAAAGGAAAATTCTGCTTTTTCCTATAGTTGCAATATAGATATTAACCTATAGTTGCAATTTATTTCTGAGCCAGTATCAACTTTTGGTAGAATGTCTATAATTTGTACATATTGTGGTGATTTGAAATGGAAGGGAGAAAACCCAGGAATGTGTTGTAACAATGGAATAGTACACATACCTGCAATAGATATCCTCCAGAGCCTCTTTATACATTATTAACAGGTAATTCTATAAATGCATGCCATTATAGAATTAAGTATTTTAAGAGTCATGTTAGAAGATATGACGATGTATGAGAGGGTCAGAAATGAGGACATAAGGAAAGAATGTAAGATAAAGAAAGATGTCATTAATAGAATTTAAGTGAATACATTGAGATGGTTTAGACACATGGGCAGAATGAATGAGGAACGCCTGACGAAGAAAATATACTTTGCGACAGGAATCGAATGAGAGGTCGGGGCCGCCCAAGTAAGGGATGGCATATCCATGGGAACGCTATTTTGAAAGGCGGAGATGTCAGAAGCATGAACAACAAATGAATATGTATAGGACAATGTATGAATGTCGACGAGGCGATGAATGTGTGTCAAGATAGAAATAAGTAGCGTTTGGTTCTCTCTGCCTACCCCGCGAGGGACATGGCGTGAAGGTATGTATGTAATGCTTGCTTTCAAATAAAATTTTTAGGAACCACTAAAGAATTATGAGTTATTATTATGAGTGATAGAGTTAGGTGTGTTACAAAGGAGGATCGAATTAGAAATGAATACGTCCGAGGTAGTCTTGGAGTCGCCTCTATTCCGGAGAAACTAAAGGCCAGACACCGATGGTACGGACACATTACCAGACGAAATGAGGATCATATAGTTAAACTCACACAGGATATACGCACTCAGTCCAGAAATAGAGGCCGTACATAGGCCACCTGGTGGACAAATATTAAGGAGTTGAGGGAGGAGCAACTAACCAGAGAAATGACGCAAGATGGAAAGGTCTCCGAAGGGCAAGAAAGGAAAGGTCGTACCAGAAGGGCCGCTCCAGATGAACTGGGAAGAGGCAAGGAAGAAGAAATCTATATTTTCAAAACATTTCTGTATGTTTCATTTAATTAACAAATTATTTTACTTTCAAATTTATGAAGATAAATTTAAGAAAATAAAATTAAATAATTGCCAACAATCAATTAATTTATTCACATAAAAATATCATTATTCTTAGCGTCACAACTCTTGATGGGTCCTATCTGTGTCCAAGAATCTTCTCCATACTGTTCTATCGTTGGCTGCCACCTTCCAGTTCTGCTGCCCCATGGCTCTTGACTATGCTGAAGTCCTGGTAAAGATCATAAAACTCGGTGATATATATCTTTTACGCCATGTTTGACAGTCGTTAATAGGTACATAGGTATATTCTGCATAAGATTTTTCTTTCAAAGGCATCCACTCTGTTTTCATCGTGTTTTGTTAATATCCAGGTAGGTATCCGATAAAAATATATTACTATCAAATTCAACAAAACTTATTAACATGGTAAGTTTTCTCCATATCTTTAACAATGTATATCTTTGTCAAAAACTTAATTGAAAAAACTTGAATCGAACTATAAAAACTATATAACCATATTGAATCGAACACCACATTTTCCTATGACATATACGCATTGTCGTCTCGATACTCGACATACATACATCACCTAATAATAATAATAATTAAAGACTTTTATAGTATTAAAAATACAAAATATATAAAGGGAAAGAACACGGGAATCTCTTCGGTGACGGATCTTTAACCAGTTCAGTCGTTGCCTGCTCTCGGATACGTGGTCGAACTTCCTGAGTCCAAACACGTATCGAATGCAGACATTTTGTAACCGTTCGAGTTTGTTAAGTTGATCTTCAGTTGAATCTCAGCGTAGGCAACGTCAGCGTAGTCAAGTAATGGTAGCATGTGTTGTTGAGTTACGCGACATCCTACGTAGGCGATTCAAAGCGAATGCGAAGCGATCCGAACGGATACGCGAATAATATGCGAATTCAAAGCGATGCGGTGCGACGCTGCGGCTCTGTCCTACGGGCACGCGAATCGTGCTTCTGACATTATACTTTACCAAAAAAAACTATGGCACCGCTTCCAATTCGCGCGAAAATATCAAACCAATTGATCGCGTTCGCTTCGCATCGTGCCATGTCACACCGTACCCTACTCGCGGTCGGTAACGCAGGACACTTCAATAGTTACGGACTGATTGTTATTTTCGCGCCGCTTCGCGTTCGCCTTGAATCGCCTACGTAAGACGTCGCGTTAGAGTGATTTTAGTCTTAACTGGTAAATAATTTTTAAGTCGGCCTCATACGTTCTCATTTGTTATTCAACAGACATACGACAAAGTTTAAGTATTAAATTTAGAATAAAATTATTATATTTATTTGTTTATAAATTTTTGGAAGACTAATCCAACTGTCGATTTCTTTAGGAGAACTTTGTTCTCTTAACATATCGACAATGTTTCAAGCCAGAATACGCGAGAATTGTATGGAGAGGTCTACTTTTTTCACGGCTTTTCCAACTTTGAAGTCAAAAAACACCAACTTAGAGGCTTCGCAGCATATATGTTCCATGCACGGATTTACTCAGAATTCGGAGTAGAACATTTCGTGTGTCTGTGTGTGCGTGTGTGTGTGTGTGTCCCCTTATAACTTTTGATCCGCTCAATTTACAGAGCCCAAAATTTCAGTATATATTAAAAGTTATAGGCCTACTAAACTTTTATACTCATAATTGTAAATTTTTGTATCAGTCAGGGGTTACCAACTTTTGAAATTTTAGTTTATTTTTCCATATATCTCAGAAACCATAAAAGCTAAAACGCTGAAAATTGGTATAAGCATAGAAAAATACAAAATCTCAAATCAGTTTATTCAAAAAAATTCCAGGGTTTCTCAAACATTTTTTATTAAGAAAAATATTTTTTGTATGATAAATTTATGAGTTAAACTGCTTATATTTTAATTTTTTTTTTAAATATCGAAAAAAGCCGAAACACCCCAACTAGATAATTTAATTTTCTATAAAAAATATTAACATAGTATTAGCACATCTCAAACTTTTTTTAACAATTTTTATAAAAATGGAATGTAGTGACGACATTGCTTCATACAATTTGTAGGGCAGTCGCCTATACACAATATGTAAGAAGACTTAATAGTTTGATAGGTACTTAATCTCCAAACATACATACAGAACCATCATGCTGTTTTCATATTCCGGGTAGGAAAAGAGGACTGACCTCCATACTGTCCTATATTGACATACATACCAACATGTGTTAAAATTTTCAATAATTTGGATTTATGGTTTTATAGTTTGATTTTTATTCTTCAACTATACATACTATCGCTATCGACAGTTGGATCTCATGTGTTACATGCAACTAGTAGCATATATATTACATCTAATATAAAAATTTAACAGCCAATTAGAAGTCTCCGCTGATTGGCTATACTGTCAGTTGCAAGTTGAAAAATATAACATAATAATATAATATGTTTCTGTAACAGATAAAGTTTCATCCAGGGCCCGCAAGCCTAGAACAAATAATTTACGCCAGATAGACTGAGATAGACATATATCTGTCTGTCTTTTTTTCCACTTTTTAGGCAGGACCGCACTTCTCAGATGGCGCCACCGGCGGCACTCATCGTTGATACCATTAGTAAAAAAAAATTAAAAATTTTCCCATGTTATATATGTTATTATTATTTGTTATAGTTTGGTATTAAAAAAACATATTTTTTACTTTCGAAATAGTTTTTAAATAAAAAAATGAATACTTCTATGTTTTATGAATATTTAAAAGCATCAAATCATTATGTTATATTACAATTTTACTAATGCACTATGGGAACAGATTTCATAATATGGCAATATTTTCAACGCGTTGAAAACAGTTGGAAATGAATCGCCATTTTTGTTTGACCTTTGTTGTCATTGCTGCTGTCGTTAAATTTTATCGAATTGTGTTAAAAAATGGAAAACTTGAAGAAAAAATCCCAATCCCATTGCTAATAAAGTGTCGGTTCGTGTAACTCAAAGGATTTGACACAAACAATTCCGTTTTTCGTCCATTCGCGATCGAAGCACATTCTTACGATGGATGGATCATTTTATGTTGAAATGAAGAACTGCGTCACGCTGAAGTAAATAAAATAAGTGTGTTATTTGTTGTGTAAAAAAGACAATGTAAAATTTGAAGAAAGAATCCCATTGCTATTGTAGTGTCGGTTCGTGTAGCTCAAAGGATTTGACATAGAAACATTGTTACGATGGATGGATTTTTATTTAATAACAACAGTGAAAGTGTTTTAAATTGAGCTAATTAATTATATTTTCTATTTTCACTATACAAGTTATTATTGTATTAATATATTTGTGTATTTCGTCATATGTATATTGTTTTTAATACTAATAAAAAATAAAAATAATGTTTTTTTTACTTAAATAATTTTACCTAATTTAATTATTCATTGCTCCTTTGTGTATTGTTCTTCATAATGCTTGAATAACTTGAAAAAAATATGTTATTCAAGCATTATGGAGGATGAATATGCAAAGGAGTAATGTAATACAACAAATAAATAAATAAAATATTCCGCCTGGGTGGTCCAACCTTCTCAAAGCTTTTACACCGCAAGTATAGATGACAGTAATGTGTATTGGCGTACAAAGTATGTATGGTGGCTTGTGTTCTTTAGTTAGTGTGTTCTATGGTTTCATCGTGAAACGGAGGTAAACATAAACAAGAAAAAAAAATTATCACCGAAGAGAACATACATGATTTTATATTTTAGTGGTTACAGTTGGCAAAATAAATTATAGTATTAAAAAAATTGCACTTAGAATACATCTCGCTACTGTAATGCTAATCTGAAATACATCAAATTCTGGTGAATTAAATATAAAATGTCCATAACCAAACTATAGTACCGCTTTAATGTCTGCAGTTAAAATAAGAGTCTGCGAATGCTTGCTAAATTAACTGAAAAGGCAAATATCCTTATTTAAGCATAAAAAATTATACAATCTAAATACACATAACACACAATAGTAAGTGTAAACATTTAAGTAATATCATTTAGTTTAGATTTAGACTACATGTTGAGTTTGCAAACATAATTTATCGGTCATTTGTCAAACGTCAAGTCAAATGTCAACCACGGTGTTGCCAGGATTTAAAGTACTAATTATTATTGGAGAGTTGCATGAAAAAATATTAATATTTATTACATGCTTATTTACAAGGAGTTTAAAATATCAATCTTTCTAAAGTTAAACAATTTATTATTTTGTAAATTAATATTTTATAAGAATAACGTTTTTGTGCGGAGGCGACAAACACAGCAGCGAAAAATAAAGCTTGCTCCGTGTCATGGTTTGTGAAACGCAAATTAAGAAACTAAAAGAGAAGTTTCGTTTGACTTCTACAATAGGGTTTGCAACCTTTTTAACCACTTTGCGGATTATAGGCGTTTGATTTAGTTGAAACTCAGCAATCTTCGTATAGCCTGTATAATTAAAAATGGTCCCTCAGTGTCTCCCGTCCCTTCGGTGCCTCCCGTCCTTTTAATGTCTCCTGTCCCTCAGTGCCACCCGTCTCTTCAGTGTCTCCCGTCCCTTCAGGTCCTTCTGTACCTCCCGTTCCGTCAATGCCTCTTCATTTCCTCCCGAATCTTTCATCCCTTCAGACATTTTAGTAACTTCAGACCCCTCAGTACCTTCAATGCCTCTTCATTTCCTCCCGAATCTTTCATCCCTTCAGACATTTTAGTAACTTCAGACCCCTCAGTACCTTCAGATCGTTCAGTACCTTCAGACCGTTCAGTACCTTCAGATCCCTCAGTGCCATGGACCGCCGGAGGCGGTCATTTACAGCGCAGCGGTAAAAGCCGGCTGCAAGCCCTAGCTTAGAAGCTGAGCGAAGCGAAGCTTCTCAGCTAGTCAATAATATTATGCTGATTTTCGGATTATAGAATTCTTTTGCAATATGTCCTATTCTGATTCGTCTAAATTTATCCGTCTGAATTTAAGTATATGAGAAATGTCAAAAGGTTGACTGCATTAATTTATACGGGACTCATTACGTCACACCTCGCGGATCGTGGCCTACGACATACAGGCCTGCGCGCGCTTTTTACCAACATCGAACTTAGTGCTGTCGTTTCACCTAGGTAGATTAAATGTTTGATTTACTGAATAGGTATAAAGTATTTTTTTATTATATTTTGAAACATTTAAGTAGGTATTTAGTAAGTGGTAAAATGAAGCATGTAGATAAATTTAATAGTGTTTTATATTTCATTCTGCTACTTTAAAAATATAAATATCCATAATGCTTATTGCTGTTATTATGTATATTGATGCTATTGAAATTAATTAAGTTTATACACAAATATTTTTAAAAATGTAGGTAGTAGATAAAAAAAACAATATAAAATGTACCTTTGTTTGCATTCGCAATTTAAAATACTAAGAAATTAATAAATACATACAACAATTGATTATTAAACAAATCAGCAAAGTACTACAACTAAAAATATTTAAGTGTGTGTTCCAAACTTTCAAATTGCAAAACATAGATATTACATATACCTATTAGTATATTGACAATTATTATTGAATGAAAAAATAAAAGATAGGTATGTGTACAAAGTCTACTTTCTAAGTCATCGTTCTGAAACAATATTCTGTAAGAATATATTAAAATCAATCAAAATCATGTTCCATTATTCGATTACATTTATGTCGTATAATTATTGTATTCTACATTATACTATAAATATCTGAGAGTATAATATAATATAACTAGCTGTCAGATATATATTTCTATTATTCTAGCTGTCAAATATATATTTCTATTATTCAAATAATTCATTTAGAAATGTCGTAGGCCACGTCGCGGATAAAATTCTTTTATCCACGGTCGCCCTTTGATTTAGACGTTTTCATATTCTGAAACGAATCAGAATAGGACACAACGTTAAATAAATATAGCTAAATACATAGGTACACAAAGGGACAGTATTTGTAAACCATTCTTAGTCCAATAGTTAGTATCTACACTCTACACCCACCGTCACACTGTGTACGAAGTAGGCCAAGAGAAGTCCCTATGATTCTTGCCTGAACTCACATACATTCATCGCTTCCCTGAACATTCAAAGGTATTTTATTTATTTCGAAACACAACAGCTTATATTAAACAATAATAATATTTTGTTTACAATTTAAAAATTTAAAGTCCATTGCAGTGTGTCACTTGATTACTAAATCATATTTATATTATGAAGGGGTTTAAAGGGTAGGAAACAGGATATTGTAAAGAAAAACGAAATACATTGGATAAATTTATTTACTTATTTATTAATATAAGTTCAACGCTCATGTGAGCATTTACAAAAATTTGTTAGACAAGAATAAAACAAAAAAACATGTGCGTTACAAAAAAAGTGTCAAAAAATAAAATAAAACAACAAAATATTTATATTTAATATTGGTTTTCGGGCAACTTACAGGTACCTAGTAACTATGTTAAATATTGATTTGACACTCACCCAATAACAAGTTGCCACATTCTGAAAACACAATTAAAAACTGTGTCTCCGCCGGGAATCGAACCCGGGACCCTTGGATCAGCAGTCAGATACCCAACCAACTGAGCCATGAAGGCCTAAAAATACACATAACAAAATTAAAAAAAAAAGAAAAAATAAAAAAATAATTGATACCTGACCGATGTTTGCAGACAATTTTAATTAACTGGGTTGAGGATTAAGTTAATTAAAGCCGGTTTACCGGTTAATAAAATCATTTTGATAATAGTTTGTTCTTGAAAGAGGCATGTAAAATAAATTGTGACTATCGACAAGATTAATTATTTAAAATTTTATGATTAAAAAGGATGTCAGTTATTTTTCTAATGGAAGGTATAGGTAAACAAACTAGTAGATCTTTGCTTCTCATTTGAAATTGATAATTTTTCCTCCCCATTTGTTCAATACTCGAATTTTCAGGAAAACATTTTCACTCTGCTCTCTAGAAATTTCTCTGTCATCTTATATCTATATTACACATTGTAATATGTCGTTGTTATACACAACTTATAAATAGGTTAATAGTTTCTAATAACACAGGATGGTAATCCATCTAAAACTTAGTTATCTAAGTAAAATAACCAACATAATATTAATACATTATTATACTATCTAATTGATTTCAATATTTTTGTGTTCTACAAACTTATTAAATTATTTTACATATTCAACATACATATATCTTATAATAATATAATATTTTTTAATACAAAATTTAAGAGAATTTTGAATTTGGATTTTTTTGGGTTGGTTATTTCTAACGATATAACTTTGCCTTTTAATACACCCTTTTCTTTAACTTCGCGTGTCTGTACTGAAATTTGACAATCAATAAATAACAACTTTCAGACCAGTTAGAGCTCTAAAAGTCAGAATGTATGTATTTATGATGACAATGCATGTTGTTTCCAGCTTCATCTATTTGGTATATTGATGAAATCGAACAATTGTGTATTTCTGAACATGAATAGTGACTGCAATACATGTTGCATGTTGCATAATACTCAGGCGTTATTTATATCGTTATAAGATCGATTTTGAAACGCACCCAACGTCATGTTGCCCACTTCTGGAGACCCATGTTCATTATTTCAGAGTTCCAGACTAAAAACAATTGAATATTGTTACAAATTGGAATCTAATCCTGGACCTTGTCTCAGGAGTCAGATTGCAACCAACTGAGCCATGAAGGCCAACATAAATATTATTTTTTTTTTTATTTTATTTATTTTGGATATCCAACAGTACAGTAGAGCATAATGATATTAATAACAATGAACAAAAACAAGTAAATGTAGACTACGGTACATATAGTAATAGGACATCATATCAAGTAATTTTAAAAGCTTAACATACAATTTACGAAAAATGAGAAAAAACAAAATTATAGGAACACACCTGAAACATACAAGGAATAGTACAGAGAGGATTATATTCTAGAATCATAACATGGGATTCTAACTTACTTAAGGATCAACGAAGAAGGTGTTGCAACCATTATGGTGACACATACATATATTCATGTATACATATACTAGAGAGTGGAATTTTGAGTTATGTTATCAGTGCAAAATTGGCGCTTCATCGCAATTTTGAACGAGTGTAGAGATTGGGTATGAAAAAAGTCAATGTTATTGAGCAGGTTGTTAAAATTGGAGGTGGCCCGGTTAGTAAAGAAATTTTTCCTAAGATTAGTTTTAGAGTGTGAAATAGAAAAAGTAGGTTTTGATCTGACATTGCGGTTTGGAATGTGAAGTGAGATATTTTCTAATAAATTTGGACAATCAATAATGTTATGAAATAGTTTAAACAAAAATAGTGAGTCTGCAGTTATTCGTCTAGATGATAGTGATGGTAAATTAAATTTTGATTCAGCTAAGTACACGTTGTTTATATGATTATGCGGGCCCATTAATTCCCGACAGCCAGATTTATAGATGAGGTGTTTGAGGAAGCGTTTTTGTACACTATCCAGTCTAATTATGTACTATTTATGAACAATATTTTAACTAAAAGCTGTGTTTTTCTCTAAATTGCATTAATGACAGGTCGCATTAGATGTTTAGGTTAGCATTTACCTAGATAATAATCCCAAATAATCAATAGCGAAGGTATTGTATTTTATTTTATAAAAATATTTCTATTCATTTTACAATCGCACTCACAGTAGAGTAAGAAAATATACAGAGCTGACATAAGCTACGACTTTAGGCCAGGGGATTGTTACAAAAAGTGAGGTGGAACGGGGGTATCCCAAACACATTCAATGTTTAAATATCAATCGAATATAGGTGACGATTTTCATAGTGCTAAAAGTATTTGCTATTCGAAATTAAAATCCAATTCATGTACCTTTTGATATAAATGTTAAGTACCGTTTCAATTTTCATTCCGAACTATTTGCAAAATATTCAAATGCGTTATATTGATTGCCCCAAATTTTTGTGGCACACACTGAAAAAAATATTATGACAACCGAACTGGTTACCTTGAGTTTTAGCCAAACCTTTGTTATCCTTGATAAAGGTTTATCTATTTATTACTGTATTGTTTGCCTATGTGCACAAAACATTTGGTTGCACTAGAGTTCGGTTAATTCGGTTAAAACCAAAGCGGTGTGTAACAAGAAATTTCGCTTTATTTGTCATGTGCATAGATGGTCTGCGTGTAACAAGAAATTTCGCTTTATTTGTCATGTCTATAGATTATTGGTCTGCGTGTAACAAGAAATTTCGCTTTATTTGTCATGTCTATAGATTATTGGTCTGCGTGTAACAAGAAATTTCGCTTTATTTGTCATGTCTATAGATTATTGGTCTGCGTGTAACAAGAAATTTCGCTTTATTTGTCATGTCTATAGATTATTGGTCTGCGTGTAACAAGAAATTTCGCTTTATTTGTCATGTCTATAGATTATTGGTCTGCGTGTAACAAGAAATTTCGCTTTATTTGTCATGTCTATAGATTATTGGTCTGCGTGTAACAAGAAATTTCACTTTACTTGTCATGTCAGCTTCATTCATTTGATATTTTGATTAAATTGAACAATCTTGTAAATATTTCATATAAATCGACTTATTTGTTTAAAACTCCTTGATATCTGCAAACTGTATATCATCCGCCATTTCAAAGTGAAGAAAACATTGTACAGGGTGTCCTCAAATTTTTATTTGATTGACTTGTTTATACGTTTAAAGGTTGCATGCTTATTTTTTTAATAACCATTCTGCATTACTGAAAGCTATCATTAAACACCGATGTTCTAAGATCTTTATAAAATCTAATAACTGGAGGAACAAATCTGACCCGTAACAGAATAATAAATGATAAGGTGGTAGATATGTATAATTTTAAGATGTGTGAATCGAGATGTGTGAAAGAGATAGTGTGAAAGAGATAGTGTGAGAAAGAGATGGATGCATTATATATATATAGGGAGTGTGAAAAGGTAGAGCGAATTCTGCACACGGCCAGCAGGTAGCGACAAGTAATTGATTATATCGTAACTAGACACACGTTATAATATCTATATGACTTTATTATTGAAGTAATCATCTCTCGAATATATGTTGATATACTGTGTAACCCCCAAAGCAGTTTACTACAAAGTGCTTAAAAACTGCAATAGATACAATAGTTTTTCCTATATAAAAATACACATTTGAAATGGAAAATTATATTATTCTTTTAAATATAAATACATTTTCCAACTGTCGATTTGTTCTGGAGAACCTTGTTCTGGAGAACTTTGTTCTCTTAACATATCGACAATGTTTCAAGCCAGGATACGCGAGAATTGTATGCAGAGGTCTACTTTTTTCACGGCTTTTCCAACTTTGAAGTCAAAAAACACCAACTTAGAGGCTTCGCAGCATATATGTTCAATACACGGATTTACTCAAAATTCGGAGTAGAACATTTCGTGTGTCAGTGTGTATGTGTGTGTGTCTGTGTGTGTGTCTGTGTGTGTTTCTGTGTGTGTGTGTGTGTGTGTCTTATAACTTTAGATCCGCTCAATTTACAGAGCCCAAAATTTCAGAATATATAAAAAGATACAGGTTTACAAAACTTTTAAACTCAGAATTCAGAATTTTTGTTTCAGTCAGGGGTTATCAACTTTTAAATTTTTATTTTATTTTTCCATATATCTCAGAAACTATAAAAGCTAGAACGCTGAAAATTGGTACTAACATAGACAAATACAATATCTCAAATTACTTTTTTCAAAAAAATTCCAGGGTTTCACAAACATTTTTCATTAAGAAAAAAATTTTCATTAAGAAAAAAAGAAAAAATTTTTTTTTATGATAAATTTATGAGTTTATCTGCCTATATTTCCAAAACTTTTACAATTATCGAAAAAAGCCGACACACCCCAACTAGATAATTTAATTTTCTATAAAAAATATTAACATTGTAGTAGAAGATCTCAATTTTTTTTAACATTTTTTTTAAAAATTGAATTTAGTGACGACATCGCTTCATACATTTTGTATGGCAGTCTGACAATATGTAAGAAGACTTAATAGTTTGATACTTAATCTCCAAACATACATACCATCATGCTATTTTCATATTTTGGGTAGGAAAAAAGGATCTTCCTCCATACTATCCTATCTTGACATACAGACCTACATAGGTATGTTGTATAGAAAACAAAATATCTGAAAATATTCAATAATTTGTATTTATGGGTTTATAGTTTGGGACATATTCTTCAACTATACATAGTATCGCTATCGACAGTTGGATCTCGTGTGTTACACGCAACTAGTAATAAAAATGATTCAGTGTGTCGTGTTAGTGAACGTTGAACACTGAAAGAAAAATTGAAAGAAAATTTATTCACACTAAAGAATAAAAACTTTTCTTTGCGGAATTCTGGTTCGAAAATCTTTCTTTCTCAGTGTTATCTTTATGCATATCTTCCGTAATTCTTTTCCTTCACAATGTTTCGTAATACCTAAGCAATATGGCTCCTGTTTCCTCCAATAATGATTTTATATAATTTGAATTACATATATCATTGACAGGAAATCTGTCTACACTTAAACTTCTAGTTATGTCTAAAGTGATAGAACGCCACAAATAATAAAGTAAATGTGCAGATCCAGGTACTAGACTGGATACTTTTAGCAGAACCGTGGCAGACTGCTGTATTGATAGTGTCACATTTGGCCATTCTAACGCTGTCCACAGATAGTGTCTCCGAGATCCTTCTCAAAAGAATTGCAGCATCCCTGTTGCATTTAGCTTTAGCTGCAAACGCAACGCATCTGTTGAAAGCATATCTGGCGCTGAAAATAAAAAAAACGCATTTTTTAAATAAAACATCATCATCATTATTTTGTGTTTGTATGTTGGTTTGTCCGCGTAACGCTGCTTAAATCAACTACTGGCGTATCAGGTGCACCTAAAGAATAAAATATTTAATATATTTTATATTTATTTGTTGGTAAATTCACAGAATAAATTACATAACAATGTTCACATAATCTTTATAATATAAATGTATTCCAATTACGAATTTACGCGTGAAATATGTCAAGTCACGGCCTATCCCTTCGATCTGCTGAACGTACTACACTAGCTATCCCCATTCACAATACAGAAGTTTTCAGCTCCTCTTTTCAAGTACAATCAGCTAGACTATGGAATGGCCTAAGTGATGAAGTAACGTCATCTCAATCCATTCAAATATTTAAAGGTAAACTAAAAAAACTTTATTTGTCAAATAGTTCCGGAATTCCTTCTATATCCTTCCGTAACCTCCTTTTCCTCATTGCTATGATCAGTGTTATTTTTATTATTCTTTTTTTTTAACTCTCTTTTCATTTTTTTTTCTTTGTATTTTTTTATATTTCTTACTCTTTTATGTTATTTTTTATCAATTTATTTCTCACTAAATTAGTATTGTACCAATTTAACTTAGAGACTTCACGTTGCTCGGGTTGGTTGGAAGAAATTGCCTTATGGCAATAAACCTGCCTTTGTACACATGTACATAAATTATATAAATAAATAAATATTACAAATTTAGTGCTTGGTACAAAAAGTATTAACAAATAAAATAAACTAGACTATATTGATAAAGAAAGTATCAATAACAATAAATCAATTTACAGTAAAGTAAGCGAGAAGAAATTAATTCAATAATTATACAGAAAACAAATCATAACAAATTAAGTAAGTTTAATAAGTAAAAAGATCAAGATACACAATCTTTCAAGACTTACGTCAGGAATTTCAGGAATGTATAAAAGATATGATAATGAAAATAAAAAAAAAATATATTTCATTTTTGTGAAGCAGCTATCTTAAACTTTAAACAAACTGTCAATTTTTATTTATTAATTTATTTATTTTATAGAATACAACACGTCTCCGGACAATTGACCGTACGCCCTTTTTACCGAAAGGACAATTGACCGTGAGAACAATTGATTGCGGGGACAATTAACCGTATAGACAGTTGACCGTACGGACAATTAACCGCGAGGACAATCGATCGTATGAACAATTCTATTTATAGACTATATAAGAATTTATTTGTACCTACGTACTCGTTATATCAAAGACATATTCATTATTTTAAATGTGCATTTAGTTCTTTAACAAAAGTTTACTATCGAATATCTGAAAAAAAAAATTGGACTTATGATGATACTAAATAATGATATGTCTTCAAAAACCCTAAAGGAGATTTGAAACATCACAAACATAAAGCTTCAATATATCAAATATAGATTATTATGTGATGTATAAACCTTCTTAATACATCAGAAGGAAATACGCCGAATAAATATTGAAATACGCCTCCTTAAAGTAATTGAAGAAAGTTTTGAACTGTATTGAACTATATATGTATTTAATAAAAAAATTAATATATTTCAGAGATTTATTTTTTAGGTTGATAAGTAAAAAGTATTATTTTCATATATTTTCGTTTAAGTACAATTTATGCTGTTTCCCAGTATGTATTCGAATATTTTTTTATAACAACAACTGCGTCGTAGGTAAACAACTATCATCAAATAGAGGGGATACGTAAGTATGACTACTGCAATGTGACTACCTCGGTTATTTTAATATTTTGGTCACAGTAGCTTATACTACGCGTATGTATGTTATAAATATTAGCTTTTTACACTCCACCATAAAAAAACATTTAATTTTCTAAATCTCAAACTCCACCATGCACGGAGTTTGCTAACATATACATAGATAAGTGTGCCAAGTTATCGGCCTCACTACAATGATAGCTTACCCTACCTACAATGGAATACACCCACCTACAGCAAGGACAATTACCGCTCCGAGTGTTTCTGTTCAGAAACGAAAATATTGTAAATTTATTTTTCTTCTGGGAATTAACCCTTACCCCCGGAATATAAGTCTAATGACTTTCTTGTATATAACACCAATAGATTGTAGAGGATTCCGCTTTTAAATCACGTAATAAATGCGGATGACCGCAGCTGAGGTGGAGGAATTCTTTACAACGATATTTTGGCGCGTCCTTGAAGCAGACTTCACTAGACAGGACGACGTGGAGTCAAATGGAGGAGGCCTTAGTTAAGGGGTGAACGAAAATAAGCTGAAGAAGAAGAAGAAAAATAAATATCCTGATGAAAATCGACATAATTTTTGTTGAACCGAACTGAAGGGGAAGTAAGAAATAATGGTTTTATTTTAATGAAATTGAACCCTACAAGAGTAAAAATAATCTAGTTTCTATTCGGTGAAAGGTTTTTCTGTTCGAACGGTCAATTGAATCACATGAAATGGGCGGTTTGGCTTCTTCTTCTTCTTTATTATTTATTGGTTCTGCACCCGATTTGCGAGTGATTTAACCATTTTCATACATATCTAATCATTTACACATTTATAATAAAGATATACAACTATGCAGATAAGTATAAAGAATAATAACAGAAACAATAACCATAAGAAACATCACAAATTAAAACATAATTATTGAATAAATTAGTGTACCTCTATAGGTATATAAAAAAAAAAAAATTAGGATAAACCATTTGCACATTTTAGTGCCAGGTAATAATTCTATGGCCAGGTATGTTATTTACATAACAATAAAATTAAATATACACAATATTAAGAAATAAACTTAATAAAAGAAAAAAAAAAAACCTTAAAAAATATGTTCCACAATTAAAAACAACGTTAAAAAAAAACAAAAGTGATAAATAAATCTGTGGAGATATAACAAAAATATAATTTTATCCCAATAACATTGACGCCGTCATTGCCGTTTCGTATATATATTTTCTACCTACCGGACACGCACCGGTGAGGTGATATAATAATAATACAATAGAATAGATAACTGAATACCGGGTGGTTCAGAAAATTGTTTTCTGTTTACAGTCAAGTACAAGAAACATAAAAAAAAAAATAATTAAAGGGTATTATATAAATACCTATATACATACAAACACACACATACATACACACGCAGATGCACATACGCACACACGTACATACATAAATGCTCCTACATATACACACACATACACATATACATATATATATACATATATATATATATATATACATATATATATATATATATATATATATATATATACATACATATATATACATACACATACATACATATATATATATATATATATATATATATATATATATATATATATATATATATATATATATATATATATATATATATATATATATATATATATATATATATATATATATATATATATATATATATATATATATATATATATATATATATATATATATATATATATATATATATATATATATATATACATATACACACACATATATATATATATATATACATACACATATATATATACACACATACATATATACACACATATACATATATACATACACATATACACACATATATATATACACATATATACACATAGACACACGCAAACATATGCACACATACATATTTTTAACGAAAAAGTATGGGTGGAGCATTCTTCAAATTTTTTTATTGTATTTATTTAGATGTTGTAATATACAATAATGTATTCTTTTACTTTTCATAGACAGTAGGGATTGCATGTTAATTGGGAACGTGGTACATATATCTCGGATGTTATTCATAAACTCGCCATTGGGCAAGAGCGGGCAATTGAAGAAAATGTGATCAATGTTTTCTTCTTCTGTCTCACAATTACAAAGAGGAGAGTCAATTATGTGAAGCCTAGCCAAATGAGATGCCAGAACACAATGACCCAGTCTTAGTCGGGTAATTAATGACACACTAGTCTTAGAGATCTTCAAACCTTTATACCAAGCATGTGAGGGAATACAAGATTGGATTGATTTATAGTGGGATCCTTTAGGGGAGTCAATAAACATTTCATTCCATTTCAACATTAAGAAGTTCTTGATTACGTTAACACAGTCCCTCAAAGGTAGAGAAAAGGATCCCGGTATTATACCACAGGTGCAAGCTTTTTTCGCGAGATAGTCGGCCTTTTCGTTTCCATTTATTCCCACGTGGGATGGTATCCAGGCCAAAACAATACTGATATTTCTCGAGGAAGCAATAAATAGAAACTTTCTGACATCGCTTACCAGATAATCAGTTTTGGAAGAAAATGGCATAGATAAAGTGTTTATTAAACTAAGAGAATCAGTAAAAATCACTGTCTGGGATAAATTAGAAGTGAGAATTTCGATCACAGCTTCTTTTAGGGCAATACATTCAGCGGTAAAAATGGAAGCAGTGTGAGGAAGTTGAAACATTTTTTCAATCATCAGGGAAGGAGCATGGAAGGCAGAACCACAACCACCATCTTGGGACTTTGACCCGTCAGTAAAAAAAAATACATGGGAAGGCCACTTGTTATCCACTATTTGACTGAAAATTCTATTTACCTGAGTAGGGTTCAGTGTCAATAGTGATTTTTGGAATTCGGGACATTCAGATATATCTGGAGAAAAAATCACGGCTTTGAAGGGAATTGCAAAAATGGGGAGAGACGATGAAAGAACATCTGGAAAAGTTTTAATTAAGAAGTTCCAAGAAGAGCAAAGCAATGGCGAGATTTTTGAGTGCCACGCTGAAGTACTCAAAGGAGTCTCAAAAAGATACTGTAACTTTGGAAAAAGAGGATGTTCTATGTTATATAACCTAGAAATTAAGAATTTGGAAGCCAAGAATTTTCTTCTTAAGTTTAAAGGCATCTCTAAACATTCCGCTTGTAGAGCAACTATAGGACTAGATCTCATTGCTCCCAGAATAAGTCTTAGGCATTTTGATTGGACAACATCCAATTTCTTGGACAAATATAATGGAAGTGGATCGAGAAGGAAGCAACCATAATCAATATGACTGCGAACAATAGCGGAATATAACATTTTCATGGTGGTGGGATGAGCACCCCACCAAACTTTTGAAACCGCTCTAAGAACGTTAAGGCTAATTTCGCATCTTGTCACCACATGCTCTATGTGCATGTTCCATGTCAATTTTCGATGTAAAATCATTCCTAAAAACTTGCATGATTCTGTCATCGGAAGATGATTGCCATCCAGCATTATTAAAACATCTGGAACCCTATGCTTATTAGAAAATACAACAGTTTTACTTTTGCACGGGGATAAACTAAGTCCATTACTAGCAAACCACTCACTCAAGGAACTCAATGTGCTCTCCAATAACTTAGAAGAACGACCTAATGATTTATCCGTACAATAAACAACAAAGTCATCCGCGTACTGTAAGACACTACAGCTATTAGGGATGCATGAACTGAGGTCATAAGTGTAGATGTTGAATAACAGAGGACTCAACACAGATCCCTGCGGTAAACCCCTGTAAGTAGCTCTGGAGTGTATACCAGTAGGAGTCTCCACCAGAAGCTTTCTTTCACACATAATATTGAAAACTAGTTGACATATGTCTTCCGGAATACCCAAAAATACCATCTTATTGAAGAGAACGGAAAGAAGTACATTGTCATAAGCACTGTCAATATCCAAAAAACATGCAATTAAGTCATTTTTCTTACTTCGAGAAATTTGAATATCTGAAACTAGTGTGCTAAGGCAATCAAGACAAGATTTACCCTTTCTAAAGCCAAATTGGTAAGCTGGGAGAAGGGAATTACCTTCAATAAAACACTCCAGTCTTGTTTTTACTATACGTTCTAACACTTTGAGAAAGCAACAGGATAGTGCAATAGGCCTATAAGATGATCCCAAAGAGGGGTCCTTCCTTGGTTTAGGTATGGGAATAACATATTGAACCTTCCACGAATCCGGAACCACACCCAAACGGAGAATGGTGTTGTAAAGGTCCACTATAATTTGGGAAAAGCTAGTAGGGAAGTGCCGAAAGAATGCATAAGGAAACATATCAGGGCCTGGCGATGTATCGCCGGTGGAACTAATAGCAATTTGAAGTTCTTCTAGAGTGAACTGAGACGACACCCAACTGGACCGTACTGGGGTGACAGGCGATCGGCGAGTTTCTGAAACATCCGGAGCATAAGGAGGAGAAAGTTTGTCAACAAATTCTTCAATCCATGATGTGCATCTTCTAATATTCGGTTTGTTAGAGAAGGAACCTCTAAATCTTCGAATTGAACCCCAAACATCTGCAATATTTGAATCAGGTGACAGTGAACAACAGAACCTGTACCACCCTTGTCTCTTTTTACTTCTCAGTAGTCTCTTAGTCTCAGCTTGAACTTTACGTGTCGTTAAATAATTTTCCAATGACATATCTTTTTTGTATTTCTTCACAGCTTCAGACCTAAGATTAATCATCTGTGTACAGTCATCGTCCCACCATGGGGGAGAAATTCTACCGTGTTCTCTCGACCTAAGTTTTGGAATACTGTATTTAGCAGCATTGTGAATCAAGGAAGTGACATTGTCTACCATTTTATTAACATCATTATTTTGCTCAATAATTAATGATTCAAGGTTGCTTTCAATAGTTTTTGAAAATTTTTCCCAGTTAGCCTTTTTAATATTATACCGATCCTTCTTACTAACGACCAATGATTGTTTAATTGCGTGGTTGACGAAAGAAATTATTATCGGGAAATGATCGCTAGAATAGGGATCATTGAGAATACACCAAGATGACATTTGAGCCAAATCATTAGTGCATATGGATATATCCACTGCACTTGGTTTCTGTCTTGGGGGAGCAAAGCGTGTAGGATCACCATTATTTAAAATACATAAATTAAACTCGTCAACTAAGTCCAGAATCATCCTTCCAGCAGAGTCAGCCTGCTGACATCCCCAAGAAGGGGAATGAGCGTTCAAATCCCCAAGTATCATATATGATGATGATAGTCTTGACACGATATCTTTCCAAAAAGATACATCAACTGGGCTTCTTGGCGCAGAATAAGCTGACACTATAGAAACATTCCAAATCTTAGCCGCAACCACCTGTATTTTTGAACAGTTAGGTACACAGATCGTTGTGAAAGGTAAAGAATCTTTTATCATAAGGGCTGCACCGCCACGGCCATCGTGACGGTCATCCCTTATGCAGGCAAAACCTGGAAAGTTTACAAATGAACCTGTTGAAAACCAAGTTTCCGAAATGGCGACGACATCAATGTTATGGGATTTACACAAAAGAATAATATCATCACGATTTGAAACTGCACTTCTGCAGTTCCATTGTAAAACCTTAAGACAGGGGATTTTTTTCAGAGGAGCTATTTTCGTTGTATATAATTTTTAAAAATTCAGTAAGGTTAGCAACGATGGACGGTGATATAGATAATGGATTTGAAACCAATTGTAGCAGGAACAGTGAAACTTTATCAATCAAAATTTTTACTTCTGAGTCACAGGTGTTAGTATCGTTTCCAGAATGTTGAAGAGCGCAACCATTTGTAGGATTAGACGCTTGCCCATTTTGATAAAATAGGTTGGCGTTATGATCTTTTGCGTTGAATCCAGTATGTATGGGTTTTTTTGGAGATGAACGAGAAATTCCAATATGTGGTATCAAATTGACATGAGAAGACTTCGGAGGAGAAGAATCAGCTACAGATACTTTATCCGAATACAAACATCTCCTAGGATGGGCAGCTAATGCTTCTTTGTAAGAGACGTTCTTCGTTGCCATTGTAGTTTTAACATCTTGTTGTCTCTTATATTCAGGGCACGAAATATTGGCTGCTGTATGAATTCCCCCACAATTGACACATTTGAGTTCTTTTGAAAGACACTGTTCCGCAGAATGGGGTTCACCACATTTATAACATCGGACAGTCGATCTACACTGGATTTTAGTGTGACCGTATCTGCAACAGTTGTAACACAAAATGGTGGGAAATACATATTGATCCACACGAAAAGCATTGTTGAAAAGGTACACATATTCTGGCAAAATCTGGCCCTCAAATGTCAAAACCACGGATTGTGTTGGTTTCCATGTGATGCCTTCTTCAGAGGTTACCTTTCTGTTAAGACGCCGAGCCTTAATAATTTTTCCAGAACTTTGCGGGATCTCCGCGAATTCCAGAATTTCTTCGTTAGTTATTTCATCGGATACACCACGAACAATACCCAATTTGGTGAGCATGAAAGATGGGATAAATGCCTTTAGACCGTTATCCAACAAAAAATTACTTATAAGGAATTCGTTTGCTGAGGCTGCCGACACAAAACAAATGGAAACTTTAAATTTTCCCTCCATTTTTATGGATCCTGGGGCAATTCCTTTAATTCTTGCTACGTGAAGTTTTTTCCCAAATTCTAGAGGTTTAATTAATTTTGAAGTGTCTTGGTTTTGCACATAGATTAGATAAGGTCCAATATCTTGGGGTTTATATTTTAGAGAAAGAGGAGGCGGAGAAGTCGAAATCGATGTAGTCGGTGTAGTCGTAGTAGGAGATATGGCGGAGATAGCAGGGATCTTGCGGGGATTTGTGTAAAGTATCGGGGAACTTGGGCGTTTGCGGGGGTCAGGTGGCTCGAGTGGCGGCTCCATATTGGAGCCACCACGGTGAACTACACTTTTCACAGACGTAGTTTATCAAAAATATAATGTTCTAATTAATACCAATTAAAAAAAAAAAAAAAAATTTTTTAGTTTGGTGTCACCCTGTACACAACAACAATTTGTAACAAACACAACACTGAATGTTCAACGCGACCGCTGCAGTCAATAGCGAATCGAGTACTGCGGTTTGGCTTCCTGTAACCTTAATATTATCCAATTTAGTCAAATCATCCAGCAATAAAGAGCACGTAAGAAAAAAAAATATTTCGTTACATTTTTTTTTTTATAAAAAAGATAAAAACTGAATGAAATCATCAATATGGTATGGTTAATAAAACTTATCCATTTATAAAATTTTAGGGAAATTCTTGGCACATTTGAGATTGTGCTATGTAATTCATTTACATTCTGACAACTGTATCTCAATAGAGATGAAGTTGAAGTAAATATTCATAGGGGAACCGAGAAATTAGGCACCTACAGGGCTCATCGCCCGGTTTACGTGATCAATTTTAAGCGCTTGCACAACGTTCACCAATTGTGCATTTATATTGAGTACCTTTATCGATCAAATTTTTTTAAAATCTATATAATATGTTGTGCTGTATTATATAAACGCTTAAATTAAGCTAAAAACACCATCGCAATCTATGTATGAATCAAGCAAATCATTCCAGATATTCAAACGTCTCCACACTCCGGGATGCAGAATTGTTTCTTACAATGTGGCGGACTTGTTGCTCGGATGCAATACCGACCAGTCAACCACCCATGGATCACTAATAGAAAAATAAAGACTTGGATAAATTGCTGATTGCTGAGACATTTAAAATTGGACGAAGAAGATAGGTGTTAGAAAAACAAGACAGAAATTTCAAATCAATAATGAAACTGGCACCTCGCCAAAACCCGCAGTAAATTTCCAAGGATCGGGAGACACGAAGACCAACTTTGCCCCAAATTGGAGACTTTTCCAAGAACCGCAATACCCAACAGTGATTTTAACGTCAAGATTAAATTGACATTTTTAAGCGAACAACAGGTGTCACGATATATTTATTTTCCATCCCCAAATTCGATCACTTGAATGGATCAGTATGTTATTATATTATACAAGCCTCACTGTATTGTCTGAAAATGGATTATTGTAAAATTGGTATTTTTGAGTTGGTGGAGGTAGCTTTATAATAAATAACCAAATGGTACCAAAGTAAGACTTTTATTGGACGTGATCATTATCCCCCTGCAGAATTATAATATATTCCCAGTTATGGTTATACTCGCCATAATGGAGGCTCTCAATTATTTATCACGGGGATAAAACATTTTTACCCACCTACTTGTATCAAATTTTGTAAGCGATCGGCTCACGTAGCGTTATTAATTTATACCCCGTTCCCTTTCGTGAGCTACTCAATTCTTAAACAAAGAATATGGAAGAATGGAAACAAAGTTCCGTATATTTTTGTTGGCCACTAGATCAAAACTCGTACAGGAAACTTTGTGATGGATTACTGACAAAAAAGAAAACCTCATAACGTGTATCAGACCCTCGGTGTATTGTTTATTTTTTATTTTCTTTCAGAATACAGCCAGCTGTTCATCTTACGGATACTCAAAGTAATGTGAGTCGAGCACTTAAATTTTCTTTTGTGACGTTGCTTACTCGTAGCTAACTTGTGATATGTTAAAATGATATTTTTTAACAGATTTTTAATTATCTCAATAGAGACGAAGTTGGAATATTTATTGTAGGAGAACCGGGAAATCAAGGCACCTACAGGGCTTACGACCTGTCATCGGCTGGTTTACGTGATCACTTTATGCGCTTGCGCAACGTTCACCAATTGAAGACACAAGTGGATGAAGGTGTTAAGTCGCAAAATTTCAATTTTCTACTTTTTTGTGCAGATGAAGGTTTTAAGTGCCGCTCTTTCATATGACACTAATAACAATGTGAATTATAACAATGTGATATAAGAATTGTAGCTTTCATTATTTACAAAAATCAATTCTCTCAATAGATGGCGTTCCAACAAAGATTGTTGTTCATAATTTCACCCATAGATGGCTGTAGTAAAAATTCCTTTTTTTCAAGCGAAAAGAATTTCAGTATTACAATATATAGAACTTTCAAAATTGAATTGATAGGGATCTCATTAAAAGGCATAATTTATTGGTGAACGTTGCGCAAGCGCATAAAGTGATCACGTAAACCAGCCGATGACAGGTCGTAAGCCCTGTAGGTGCCTTGATTTCCCGGTTCTCCTACAATAAATATTCCAACTTCGTCTCTATTGAGATAATTAAAAATCTGTTAAAAAATATCTTTGACTCCCAACAGGGAAAAAAAATCCAATGTTTGCGCATATGCAATAATAAAAAATATTCGATTAAAATGATATGGCCAAACATTTCCTGTTCAAAATTAAGTTCTCTTCAAGTAAAATCAAAATAATATTATGTAGATTAAGAGATGAAAAAAATACAACACACATAGTTGACTTGTGACAAGTATGTTACTAATAATTTAATGTTTTATGGAGACTGAATCGAATACTTCCTTATTAGTATGATAGACTTCGGTATTTATTTGAGGACTGACTGATCAACTTGACAAACTTGAGAAACTGTTAAATGTCTGCATACGATATGTGTTTGCACTTATGAGGGTTATACGCATGTGTGGCTGTAATGTGTATAGATAATAAATATAAGACTGCGAATGGTTAACGAAATCACATACAGACTGCGAATGATTAACGAAATCACATACATATGTACATACTATCGGTACGCAAATTAAACTTTTATTTTGGGATCGAACCGAGATAATATGTTTGACATAATTTGACTATGCTTTACGTGCGTGTACTACATACCAACAGTCCCATATGTAAGATTGCCGCGGATGGCGATAATCCTTATTTAATCAACTATATAAAGGTAGTACAAGTTGAGACATATAATTGGATTACTAGGTATCATTTAATGATTCGGCGGATATTTTGTGGTAGTTAATATAAACCATTTTTGAAATATAAATTAGCTATAAACCACTTGTTTTTTGAGTCACTTCGCGACATGTTTCGGAAGCGCTGTCCTTCCATCGACCGGCGTGTCGAGACTAACATGTTGAATTTGTGTGTGTCTGTCTGTGAAGCGAGGGGGGTGGCGGTTGAGGGTTGGTTGGGTTAGTGGGGGGAGGGGGGTATTGTGAAGTATTTTTGTTTTTAATGGGGAATATATTAAGTATTGGAGAAGTGTTATGAAAGGTATGGTTATTTATAAGTTTTATACCGGAATTTATGTGTTTATGTATTTCGAGCGTTTCGTAGTTGTTAAGTCGGTATCCTTTATTCTGTGTTTCATGTAATAGTTTTAGTTTGTGGTTATTGAAAGAGTGATTAGTTTGGATAATGTGGTTAGCAAATTCTGAGAAATTATTGTTGTTTAAGCATCTTCTGTGTTCGTTAATTCTTATATTTAGGTTACGTGATGTCTGTCCTATGTAGTGTTCATTACAGTCACCACATGTTATTCTATAAACTCCACTTTTTTCTTTGTTATTTCTTTTAGTTTTAGAATTTAATAATGATCTACTGATGTTGTTGTTGGTGTATAATGCAGCTTTGATACTAGTTGGCAGTGTATTTTTGTGTCGCGAAGTGACACAGTGTATTCAGTGTCGCGAAGTGACTCAAAAAACAAGTGGTTTATAGCTAATTTATATTTCAAAAATGGATTACTAGGTATTTAAGATTTAAAGAGTATGAATCACTTAATAATACAAAATATATTTTAATAGAAAACAGGTATGAAAAATTACTAACGAACACGTGCACTCGGAATGAGAGTACGAAATTAGCGAGCACTGAGCACCAGTCGGAGTATTGGGACGGAATAATTATTTTTTCAAGATGGCCGTATTTATAGGCCTAGTAAACCTAGTGATGTGCAGTTAATATACGATAGGGTTGTGCGATGGCCGTAGCCACACACTCAAAATATTTGTTCACGTGTCTCAGTTGAAGTGGGTCAAAATCCGAGAACAAATAAATTCCCATGTTCTTTCCTTGCTTTATCAGGCACTTGAGAACCCTCTTACACCTTAGTACTTCAAAAAGAAATTCGCCCATCATGGCCTAAATTTACGATCTCAAAACCATAATGCACTCAATATCAATACACCACACATCTTCCTACACCGACTCGTTCACAATTCACGCTGTGAAACCAATTACCCAATGGTATAAGAGAAGCTCCTAGCTTAGTGGTTTTCAAGAAGCTTCTGAAGTTACATTTCTTATCCATGTACCTATATACCTATAATTCCTTGATCCTTCACCCCTTCATTACCCATCCTTTTCCTATTTTTGGACATTATCATTATTATTTCTCAAACATGTTTTTATTCCTCACTAAGCCAAGCGGATATAGTGGGTAGTTTTTAAGGTTTTTTTTTAATTGCAGATTATCAACTAGTATCATGTTGAGATAATGTTGTATTCTGAAAATTTCATCACACTAGCCCAGGCCTGTTCTGAGGTGGTATACTAGTTACATAATAATTAGTTACAAAATATATGTTGTTATATTGTGCAGTCTATGTTTCACTATGTTAGTCCTATGTGAGATTTGTTGTATACATAATATGTTGTTAAGGATTGACAATTTGCTGACAATAGTTAATCCCTTTATTATATAGCCACGTATGAATTGTTAGTTTTAGTCTTGTTTTCTTCATTATCTGTATGTCCTTTATGTCTTTAGCAACTAAATTTAGTATTTATAATTTCATTATTTCACCATTGCATTTTACATAGTTAAAGCTATCTTTTATTGATTAAAGACTAAAGTATTCATTCGATTATTTTCAAATTTTGCAAATTTGTACATATATCTGATACTCACGTAGGCCCTATTATATTTTGAAGGATATCTGAATAGTGCTTCTCAATTTTTTTAACAATCAAATATTTCAAAGTTACCCCAAGGAAATTTTAATATTCAAATTGGTAAAAAGACACATTACATACATAAAATGGCTTTGTAAAATTATCAAGTTTTCATGGTAAAATATTTAAATGAAAAAATAATTTAACAAACTCATTTCATGAAAATGCTGAATATTTTCCATACGAAATTTGAATACTTTATAGAATGACTTGTTGGTGAGGAGTTAAGCGTTGGTAACAACCCACTCGTTTGTATTAAATTTTGTATTTTTATGTTATTATTATTTCTTCTTCATTAGTTTTTATTTGAAACTAGCTTTTATGTCCCGCCGTTGGCCAAGAATGTAAATTAGTGAAGGAATAAGCAATCGTTTATATACCTACATAATATTGTCACACATAATTTTTTTTAACCGTAGTTTGAAAAGTAGTTTGAAATTTAATTGAGTTTAAGCGGTGTAAAATCTTAAAGTGATGGCCACAATCCATTTGGTTTTATATATAAGCACATACAAATTCTGCACGCATGGACTATGGGAAATGATTTTAAATATGACTTATTATAAAAAGACAACGTCGTAAAGAGTTTGGATTTGGCCACAACCCCTATTTTTATATATTGTCATCGAACGCAAATAATGTGTTTTAAATATTTAGTAATTTTGGATGATGGGAAATGGTTTAAAAATTGATTAAACAAAAGTACTGAAAATATTCTAGTGTTGGTCCCTTCCCATTCGTTTTTATATTTTTCGTCAAGTGTGCATATAGTTTATTATAGTTTTGCACAATAAAACTGATAGACTTAAAACTGACACATAAGTCTATATCACAGAAGAAGAAGACTTAAGCTATGTTAAATAATTTTTAATATGAATATAAACGTTGTGAAAATCCAGCAATGGCCACAACCCCGATTTTTTATATATTGTCATCAAAATGAAATGTGTAGTTATTGAAAATTAAGCAATATATGATGATATAATAAATGGTGTAAATTTGATTGAACAAAAGTAATGAGATAATTCTAGTGTTGGTCACATCCCATTCGTTTTTATGTATTTTCATCAAGTATGCATGTTGTTTATAATATTTCGTTACAATAGACTATTAGACAGAAACTAATCCAAAAGACTAAATAAAAAAAGAAGTAGAAGTATAAAACTATAACAAATAGTTTGTTATAAAAACTGACCCAATGGTCTACATAGAAGATGAAATAGAAGAATTACACATTAGGAAATGTTTTATATAAAAAACTGACCAAAATGTCTTCATAAAAGAAGAAGAAGATGAATTGAACTATAGGAAATATTTTATATAAAATTCACCCAACATCTACATAAAATAAGAAAACGAAGAATTAGACTAAAGGATAGTTTGTTTAAAAATAGTTTGTTTAAAAACTAACCAAAAGGTCTACATAAAGGAAGAAGAAGACGGATTAGACTATAGGAAATAGTTTGTATAAAAACTCACCCAAGGTCTACATAAATTAAGAAAAAGAAAAATTAGACTATAGGAAATAGTTTATTTATGAACTGTCCCAAATGACTTCACAAAAGAAGAGGAAGAAGATTTAAACCCCAAGAAATAGTTTGTAGAAAAAATCACCCAAAGGTCTACATAGAAAAAAGAAGAATTTCACTATAGGAAATAGTTTGTAGGTATATTGAATGTGTATTGTAGTTAACCTAAAATAGTTTAATAATTTTCCTATACAAAATCAGTATATTCTTGGTTTTTAAGTAGTATTAGGTATGTGGGTACCTACCTACAATGATGTTCTAAATTAATTCGAATTCTATTTATAACAAATTTTATTTGAATATCAGAATGTGTCCGTTACCATAGTAACCATGTTCCAACATGTGAAAAATATAAATGTTATGGAGACATTTTTTGAATATGTAGGTACCTACATTGGTTTGTTCGATGCCATAAAAATGAAAATTGTCAGAAAAATCAAATATTTTTAACAAATTATGCAATTTTATTACGCCTATATCTTTACTAATAATTAACAGACTTTTACAATATATGTCTTAAAACTTGCTGTAATGTCTTGTGTTTCATTTTATTATTTCATAATCACATTTATTTCAAAGGTATATTATTTTAAAGAACATATTTATTCGGTAGGAAAATTAAATATCTTATGAAAAGATATTAAAATGGCGGGGTTATATGTACATTTGTACAAAACGCTTACTTTAAAAATAAGTTAAACATTATAATTAGACAAAATATTCACCATGTTTTTCACTTAAAAGCTAAGTTATACTTGAAAATATATTTCTTTCGTGTAAATACGTACTTCTAACTTTTAAACTAACAGATATTTGCGTGCAAAATGTACACTTTTTTGACAGATATGACTTGGAAAATTTTGTATGCAAAAAATAATTATTGAAATATCTTTAAAATTCAGCATTTTAATCGCATTATTTTTAGCGTGACACTGCATCAGGTATACTGGTACACGTTCGCACATAAATTAGATTTTTAGATGCTCTTGGTTTTTCAAAAGGCGTGAGACAAACACACACACACACACACACACACACACACACACACACACACACACACACACACACACACACACACACACACACACACTAACATATTGATTGCTTTATTACTTTAGATATATATTTTTACTTTTTTTTTTGTTTAAGGCAATTCACCCTTTAAAGAGTGCTATGTGCCAATTATTTCATGTCAGAGGAGAAAAGTTAATTTTATTATAAACTAGCTTTTATGTCCCGCCGTTGGCCAAGAATGTAAAATTGTGAAGGAATAAGCAATCGTTTTTATAATATTGTCACCCAATTATTTTGCAAAATCAGACTATGAAAAGTGGTTTGAAATTTGATTGAGTTTAAGAATTGTAAAATGTTCAAGTGATGGCCACAACCCATTCTTTTTTATATATTGCTATAAAGTGTGAATGAAGTATAATATACAATTTCTGCACGCATGGACTATGCGAAATGGTTTTAAATATGACTGTTTATCAACGTTGTAAAGAGATTGGTTTGGCCACAACCCCCATTTTTAAATATTATCATCGAAAACAAATTGTAATATGTACCTATTGAAAATTTAGTAATTTTGGATGTTGGAATGTGGTTAAAATTTGATTAAATAATGTACTGAAAAGATCTAGTGTTGGTCACATTCCATTCGTTTTTATATTTTTTCATCAAGTGTGCATTATATTTTTGCACAATTTGACTGATAGACTTAAATTGACACAAAAGTCTACATTAACGAAGAAGAAGAAGACTTAAACTATAGTAAATAGTTTTTAATTTGAATATAAACGTTGTGAAGAGTTCAGTAATGGCCACAACCCCCATTCTTTAAAAATCGTCAACGAAATCAAATATGTAGGTGTTTGATTAAACAAAAGTATTGAAAAGATTCTAGTGCAGGTTACATCGTCACATCCCACATACCATTCGTTTTTACATATGTATTTTCATCAAGTGTGCATATCGTTAATAATATTTCTGCACAATAGACTATTAGACTTAAAACTAACCCAAAAGTCTATGAGAAATAATTTGCATAAAAAACTATCCCAATGGTCTACATAAAATAAGAAAAAAATACATAAAATAGAAGAATTAGACTAAAAGTAAAACTGACCAAAAGGTCTTCATAAAAGGAGAAGAAGATTAATCTATAGGAAATAGTTTGTATAAAATTCACCAAAGTACTACATAAAATAAGAAAACGAAGAAAAAGACTAAAGGAAATAGTTTGTGTAAAAACTGTAAGGTCTACATAAAAAAGAGGAATTAGACAATAGGAAAGAGTATGTATAAAAGCTCACCCAAAGGTCTACAAAAAAGAAGAAGACGAATAATTAGACTATTGGAAATAGTTTGTATAAAAACTGACCAAAAGGTCTACATAAAAGAAGATGAATTAGACTATAGGAAATAATAAATATACATAAAAACTGATTCAAAGGTCTATATAAAAGAATAATAATTAAACTATAGGAAAAGTTTGTATAAAAACTCACCCTTGGTCTACATAAAAGAAGAATAAAATGAATAAGACTATTGGAAATAGTTTGTATTAAAACTCTCCCAAAAGTCTACGTAAATGAAGAAGAAGAATAATTAGACTATAGGAAATAATTTTTATAAAAACTGACCCAAATGTATACATAAAAGAAGAAGAAGATGAATTAGACTATAGGAAATAGTTTGTATAAAAACTGTCATAAAGTTCTACATAAAATTAAGAAGAAAAAGAATTAGCCTACAGGAACCGTCGCTTCAGACCCTTCAGTACCTCCCGTCCTTTCAGGCCCTTCAGTATCTCCCGTCCCTTCAATCCCTCATTACGTCCCTTCCAATCAGGCCCTTCAGTACCTCCCGTCCCTTCAGGCCCTTTTATACCTCCCGTCCCTTCAGGCCCTTTAGTGCCTCCATTCCCTTCATGACATCCCGCCCCTTCAGTCGCTTAAGAAAAGTTTAAATCCAGAAACCATCCTGGAAGAACCGCGAAGAGATGAAAGGACCTTCTTTTCCCAGGATACTCCACCTTCATAGGTAAAATGACTTAATACACGAAGAAGAAGAAGAAAAAAGTTTATATCCAGATACCTGCAAAGATATGGAAGGAAAATTGGACCTTCTTCTCCCAGGATAGTCCACCTTCATAGGTAAAATGACCAAATGTACGATGAAGAAGAAGAAGAAGAAAAAAGTTTATATCCAAAAACCGTCTTGGATGACTTGCGAAAAGTTGGAAGGACAGTTTTTTATTTTATTTTATTTTATTTTTTAATTAACACATACAACATTAGATAGTTTATTACATGGATTAATACATTATGATACATCAATTATCTAAATCTAATGTCAGTTACATACATGTGTCAAATACATTTTGGTTTGTGTGTGTAGTGTAAGTAGTAAAGTATTTTTATTATTTATTTATTTTATTTTATTTTTTAATTAACACATACAACATTAGATAGTTTATTACATGGATTAATACATATGATCGATACATCAATTATCTAAATCTAATGTCAGTTACATACATGTGTCAAATACATTTTGGTTTGTGTGTGTAGTGTAAGTAGTAAAGTATTTTTATTATTTATTTATTTTATTTTATTTTTTAATTAACACATACAACATTAGATAGTTTATTACATGGATTAATACATATGATCGATACATCAATTATCTAAATCTAATGTCAGTTACATACATGTGTCAAATACATTTTGGTTTGTGTGTGTAGTGTAAGTAGTAAAGTATTTTTATTATTTATTTATTTTATTTTATTTTTTAATTAACACATACAACATTAGATAGTTTATTACATGGATTAATACATATGATCGATACATCAATTATCTAAATCTAATGTCAGTTACATACATGTGTCAAATACATTTTGGTTTGTGTGTGTAGTGTAAGTAGTAAAGTATTTTTATTATTTACTAGCTTTTATGTCCCGCCGTTGGCCAAGAATGTAAAATTATGAAGGAAAAAGCAATCGTTTTTATAATATTGTCACCCAATTATTTTGCAAAAGACTATGAAAAGTGGTTTGAAATATGATTGAATTTGATTGTAAAATGTTCAAGTGATGGCCACAACCCATTATTTTTTATATATTGCTATAAAGTGTGAATGAAGTATAATATACAATTTCTTCACTATTCGAAATGGTTTTAAATATGACTGTTTATCAACATTGTAAAGAGATTGGTTTGGCCACAACCCCCATTTTTAAATATTATCATCGAAAACAAATTGTAATATGTACTTACCTATTGAATATTTAGTAATTTTGGATGTTGGGATGTGGTTAAAATTTGATTAAACAAATGTACTGAAAAGATCCAGTGTTGGTCACATCCCATTCGTTTTATATTTTTTCATCAAGTGTGCATTATATTTTTGCACAATTAGACTGATGAACTTAAAATTGACACAAAAGTCTACATTAACGAAGAAGAAGAAGACTTAAACTATGGTAAATAATTTGAATATAAACGTTGTGAAGAATTCAGTAATGGCCACAGCTCCCTTTCTTTAAATATTGTCAACGAAATCAAATATATTATGTAGGTGTTAAAAATTATTTAAAATAGGATGATATAAATGGTTTAAATTTGATTAAACAAAAGTATTGAAAAGATTCTAGTGCAGGTTACATCTTCACATCCCACATCCCATTCGTTTTTACATATGTATTTTCATCAAGTGTGCATATCGTTAATAATATTTCTGCACAATAGACTATTAGACTTAAAACGAACCCAAAAGTCTAAATAAAAAAGAGAAGAATAAGTATAAGACTATAAGAAATAGTTTGTTTAAAAAATCCCAATGGTCTACATAAAATAAGAAAAAATACATAAAATAGAAGAATTAGACTATTGGAAATAGATTGTATAAAAACTGAGCAAAAGGTCTTCATAAAAGAAGAAGAAGATTAATCTATAGGAAATAGTTTGTATTAAAACTGTCCTTAAAGGTCTACATAAAATTAAGAAGAAAAATAATTAGACTCCAGGAGCCGTCGCTTCAGACCCTTCAGTACCTCCCGTCCCATCAGGCCCTTCAGTACATCCCGTCCCTTCAATCCCTCATCACGTCCCTTCCAATCAGGCCCTTCAGTACCTCCCGTCCCTTCAGGCCCTTTAATACCTCCCGTCCCTTCAGGCCCTTTAGTGCCTCCCTTCCCTTCAATTACATCCCGTCCCTTCATTCGGGTAAGAAAAGTTTAAATCCAGAAACCATCCTGGAAGAACTGCGAAGAGATGTAAGCACCGTCTTCTTTTCCCAGGATACTCCACCTTTATAGGTAAAATGACCAAATACACGATGAAGAAGAAGAAGTAAAAAGTTTAAATCCAGAAACCGTCCTGGAAGACCTGCGAAGAGATGGAGGGACAGTCGGACCTTCTTTTCCCAGGATATTCCGCTTTCATTGGTAAAATGACCAAATACACGAAGAAGAAGAAGAATAAGAAAAAAGTTTAAATCCAGAAACCACCTCGGGCACACGCTCGACAATTCGCCAAAGTTTCATTGTAATCGGACATACGGTTTAGGAGCACATCGCTTGCATACATTCATACATTCATAAATAAATAAATAAAATAATTTTCCGATAGGAAATCAGTATATTGTTGATTTGTAAGTAAATAGTATTAGGTAGGTACCTACCTACAACAATGTTCTAAATAAATTCGATTCATAACAAATTTTATTTGAATATCAGAATCTTTCCGTTACCATAGTAACCATTCCAATACGTAAAAAATATCAAATGGTTTGAGACATTTTTTGAATATGTAGGTACCTACATACATTGGTTTGTTCGATGCCATAAAAATGAAAATTGTCAGAAAAATCAAATATTATTTACAAATTATGCAATTTTATTATGCCTATATCTTTACTAATAATAAACACATTTTTACAATATATGTCTTAAAACTTGCTGTAATGTCTTGTGTTTCATTTTATTATTTCATAATTACATTTAATTCAAAGGTTTATTATTTTCAAGAACATATTCATTCGGTAGGAAAATGAAATATTGTATGAAAAGATATTAAAATGGCGGCGTTCATGTACAAAACGCTTACATTAAAAATAAGTTAAACATTATAATTATACAAAATATTCACCATGTTTTTCACTCAAACGCTAAGTTATACTTGAAAATATATTTTTTTCGTGTAAATACGTACTTCTAACTTTTAAACTAACAGATATTTGCGTGCAAAATGTACACTTTTTTGACAGATACGACTTGGAAAATTTTGTATGAAAAAAATAATTATTGAAATATTTTTAAAATTCAGCATTTTTATCGCATTATTTTTAGCGTGACACTGCATCAGGTATACAGGTACACGTTCGCACATAAATTAGATTTTTAGATGCTCTTGGTTTTTCAGAAGGCGTGAGACAAACACACACACACACACACACATACACACACACAAACACTAACATTTTGATTGCTTTATTACTTTAGATTTATTTAATTATTATTCCGCTTATGTAAGAGAGAGGATGTGTATATGTATGTGTGTGTGAGGGTGTGTGTGTGTGTGTGAGGGTGTGTGTGTGTGTGAGGGTGTGTGTGTGTGTGTGTGTGTGTGTGTGTGAGGGTGTGTGTGTGTGAGGGTGTGTGTGTGTGTGTGTGTGTGTGTGTGTGTGTGTGTGTGTGTGGGTGTGTGTGTGGGTGTGTGTGTGTATAAAAGAGAGTATGTGGACTTAAGAGTGATGGGCCATGGACCTTCTTCTCCCAGGATTCTCCAAATTCATAGGTAAAATGACCAAAAATACACGTAGAAGAAGAAGAATAAGAAAAAAGTTTAAATACAGAAACCTGCGAAGAGTTGGAATGACAATTGGACCTTCTTCTCCCAGGTTAGTCCACATTCATAAGTAAAATGACCAAATACACGATGAAGAAGAAGAAGAAAAAAGTTTAAATCCAGAAACCTGCGAAGAGATGGAAGGACAGTTGGACCTTCTTCTCCCAGGATACTCCAACATCATAGGTAAAATGACCAAATACACGACGATGACGAAGAAGAAGAAAGTTTAAATCCAGAAACCTGCGAAGTGACTGAAGGAAAATTGGACCTTCTTCTCCCAGGATAGTTCATCTTCATAGGTAAGATAACCAAATACACGGTGAAGAAAAAGATGAAAAAAGTTTATATGCAGAACCCGTTCTGGAAGACCTGTGAAGAGATGGAAGGACAGTTGGACCTTCTTCTCCCAGAATACTCCAACGTCATATGTAAAATGACCAAATACACGATGAAGAAGAAGAAGAAGAAAAAAAATTAAATCTAGAAACCTGCGAAGAGACCTTTTTTTTCCAGAATAGTCCACCTTCATAGGTAAAATGACCAAATACACGATGAAGAAGAAGAAGAATAAAAAAGTTAAAATCCTCAAACCGTCCTGGAAGACCTGCGAAGAGATGGAAGGACAGTCGGACCTTCTTTTACCAGGATACTCCCCCTTCATAGGTAAAATGACCAAATACACGAAGAAGAAGAAGAATAAGAACAAAATTTAAATCCAGAAACCATCCTGGGCATACGCTCGACAATTCACCAAAGTTTCATTGTAATCGGACAAACGGTTTAGGAGCACATCGCATACATGCAAACATTCATACATACGTAAATAAATAAATAAAATAATTTTCCGATAGGAAATCAGTATATTGTTGATTTGTAAGTAAAAAGTAATAGGTGGGTACCTACCTACAACAATGTTCTAAATAAATTCGATTCTTAACAAATTTTATTTGAATATCAGAATGCGTCCGTTACCATAGTAACCATTCCAATACGTAAAAAATATCAAATGGTTTGAGACATTTTTTTGAATTTTTAGGTACCTACATTGGTTTGTTCGATGCCATAAAAATGAAAATTGTCAGAAAAATCAAATATTATTTACAAATTATTCAATTTTAGTATGCCTATATCTTTACTAATAATAAACACATTTTTACAATATATGTCTTAAAACTTGCTATAAAGTCTTGTGTTTCATTTTATTATTTCATAATCACATTTATTTCAAAGGTTTATTATTTTCAAGAAAATTTTCATTCGGAAGAATTAAGAAATATTGTATGGAAAGAGATAAAAATGGCGACGCTGTATGTACAAAACGCTTACTTTTAAAATAAGTTAAACATTATAATTATACAAAATATTCACCATTTTTTTCACGTAAACGCTAAGTTAATCTTGAAAATATATTTTTTTTCGTGTAAATACGTACTTCTAACTTTTATACTAACAGATATTTGCGTGCAAAATGTACACATTTTTGACAGATATGACATGGAAAATTTTGTATGAAAAAAATAATTATTGAAATATTTTTATCGCATTATTTTTAGCGTGACACTGCATCAGGTATACTGGTACATGTTCGCACATAAATTAGATTTATAGATGCTCTTGGTTTTTCAGAAGGCGTGAGACAAACACACACACACACAGACACTAACATTTTGATTGCTTTATTACTGTAGATTTATGTCATTCAATGAAAGGAATTTTGAAATAACGGACAGTACACGTGAATTATTAAGAGACAAAAGATGTTGGATATTAAGTGGAGATTGGTGAGTGATTTTAATTAATTGTTTGTATATATTTTTGAAGGCGGAATTATTTTTACAGCTAAAAAATACATGATCAATTGTCTCATCCTCATCACCACACTGGCAAAGTGGGCTATTTAGAACTCTAATTCTATACAGATGGGAGGCAATTGAACAATGGCCAATTCTCATTCTAGAAATACATGACATTAATCGTTTAGATATGTTTCTATTATAAAACCATGGTTTAGAGGAAATTTTTTGTTGGATACCTGCATGATAAGCACCCTTATATTTTTTTGTTTTGTACCAATTTTCATCAATTTTTTTTTTACCAATTTTCATATATTTTTACTTGCTACTACTGTTGTATTTACTAGTGTGGTTGATTGATAGAAATCGCCTACGGGCAATAAGTCCGCCACATGATATGAAAAAAAAATGCGTAATTAAGTAATTTTATTATTATTATTTATTTTTTTAACATTTGGTTCTAGAAATAATTTGATACAATATCCATCAAAATGTAAAATGATCATACAAGAAACGTTTGAGTTGAACTCCCGGGGCTCAAGCAGGCTATGGACCTGCTCGGTAACTATGACCGAAAAAAGTCCAGAACATTAATGAGCCTCGGCAGGAAAGCCCTAAAAACTCTGACAGGGTTCCTCACAGGCCTTAGTAGACTTGGGGATCATCTGCGGAAAATAGTACTAGAAGATGATGGCACATGCAGATTCTGTAGAGAGGGGGCGGAAACGCCACACCACCTCCTCATGCAGTGTGATGCTGTGACACAAATTAGAATGAGGACCTTGGGTAAGCCCCAAATGGACATTAAATCCATACCCTCATTAAATCTCCTGCGGGTCCTAAACTTCCTAAGACAGCTAAGACTCGAGGGGATACTGTAACAGGAAACACGGCAAGCAAGTAGGGGGAGCGAAATTAATAGAAGAAATATACCCACCAGCATAAATTAATCTGATTCCTGAAAGAGTCGTAGCTTCCTGGTTTAGCGTCTGCTACTTTCTCGTCACTTGTCAAGCTGAGGCTCTGCAGACAACGGTTCCAATCACCGGACACACTGCTATAGCAGTTTGTGTGGTTCAGATAAGCTGGAAGAAAAAAACATGTCATATAATATGATAATATATAAAGACTAGAAAGATTTAAATTTGGGTTATAGATTTGGTTGTCTCAAAGAACAAATACAAAGCGTTCAAACAATGATCTGATAGTGTTATGGTGCCATTTGAATCCCAAGATATTGGAAGCCATCCCAATTACTAGAATCTTGAACTTCATTTGGAAAGAACGGACCATTTGATGATGACGGCCTAGGAGAAATCACAATTTCATCATAAACTACTGTTACAGTGCTGGAACATTGCCATTTCGACATAAGAATTTCAGCGGATCACAATATTTTTACCTTTGATGCTATATTATTTTTATGATTAGTAATTTTAATCTTTCTGGGAAACAATTTTATAGCTAAATGGGTGTTCAAACAAAGTTCACAAATGAAATCAATTTTTAATTAATAAAACTCTTAATTATTCAATTTCACTCAAATCGAGTGTTTAATTATTCTATAAAGAATTCCCAAAATTCGTATTGGAAAATCATCTAACGATAAGTAAATAAGAGGGCGACTGCTGCCAACGTACCTATTTTTTCAATTTGAAATTGCATCATTACTATAAAACGAATCATTTTGAAAAAAATAACCCAGTTAGTTTGGATATAAATATATAAATATATATAATAAATAAAAATAAACCTTTACTTTTTGATATCTATATTCTTGAATATATTCTTGTAGCGGGTGCAACCAGCCGAGTTGACCACCCACTTCAAGGAGTAGGGGGACGTCAGCCGGCTATTTAAGATCCTGCACATCGCGTTCCCGTCGTTCAGTTTAACCAAGGCCAGCGGTAGATCGTCACTCTGCTCGACTCACATTTCGATTCCGCGCATTCATCGATCTATTTTATTTAAATTATTTAATAGTCAATTATTGAAGTATATACCAATCTTGAATTATAATTAGAGTCAAACTATCAAATAAACACGTAAGTCAAATTCAAACTATTTTAATACCTGTCTGTAATATCAATTAATTTATATTTCATATGATAAATTTATAAATGTTTTATGGTGTGGCGTGGGTACCTCATTCTGCTGTGTAACGTTCTTTAATTAGCTTGCAACTAATTACCGAGTTACGCACGGCAGGATCGAGTACACACGCGACATCATTTCGCGTTGGATTTGGGGAACAGGCGACAGGTTATCACCTAGTGCCTTTCTAGACCGGAGCACCCTTCTGTAAATAAATAAATTAACATTAAAATCCAATTCCCAACCTAGCACGAAAACTGGTGACCACCGAGCGTGCAGAACAGGTATATTTGTTGTGTAAAGATAATATTTGTAAGATAGTGTGTAAAACTGGTAAAGCCCCAGCTCTGTTGCAATTTTGTCGATTTTTAATTTGTGATAATAATTTTTTTTGTGTAACAAACGATAATCTGTTATCAGGAACAAATTATAATATTCGTTCAATAACAATTATCTAGTCACTTTGCACATTCTAAACTCATACGACAGAGATTAAAATTTTATTGAATAATAATTATTTCGGTTATTGGACCTGGTTAGACTGAACCCTACGCAGTAAAACATACGCAGTAATAGTATGTTATCCCTAATTGTTATAAACCATTAAAAAAAACACATTTATAACGTAATTATAAGTATTATAATTAGTTATATTGTCGTATTCAAAACTAAAATATCGAAACTGGTATTGAATAAATATATGCTAAATAAATACCTACCAAAAATTGAAAAATATTTCCCTATGTTAATTGTAAAAATATATAATAATGTGTATTTATTTTTTTTTTTTTCATGAGCTAATACTACGCTAAAACGGACCAAAAAAACTACCAAACGGAGGTAAAATAACGGAAGGAATACCAAAAAAAACTAAAGGAGATTTAAAAAAGATAAAAATATAAAAATAAAGAACCTAAAGAAGCATGTATTATGCGCAAAAACAGCACGCATAAAAAGATAAGTAAAAACCACATTTTATTATTTAAAAAAGCCAAAGTAAATTCATTTGCAGTAACATAAAATCATTGCAGAAATAAAAATAAAATATCTATCTAAAAATTCACGTCAAATCCTTATTTTTAAATACCTACAAGACAAATTATTAACCTGTAAAGTAAATACGTAGGTAAATAAATTTTAGTATTATTGCTTAAAAATAACGCATAAATGTTACACGGAATGTAAAATAAAATTATTGTCTAAAAAATGTCACAAAAAAAACTTGTTTACCATGACGCGCACATTTTTATCGCGATAATAAAAACATGTAACAAAATTAACCAAAAATATTATTTTTAATATTATTTTGCGGTAGTAAAAATATATCCAAAAAAATATCCTGTAAAAAATTACAATAATAATATCTTCCCGAACATCAATCGGAATACATTATCTGATACCTACTTATGAAATAGGTAGAATCCTATAGTGTAAATTTAAAATATGTAACCGAGGTAATAATAATAAAAATATTCTCCACGAAAAAAATCACGAAATCGAAGCTCGAAACGAAACATTAAATATATTCGAAGTACATACAATAAACATATTCCATTGAGCGTACAGTGCCGTGCACATTTGAAACAAAAAATAAGAAAGATAATAAATGTAAATGTAACAAAAATATTTATTTTAAAATAAAATAGAAATATTATATCGAATAATAATAAAGTACGAACGCAGTCATATTAACAAAAGTATAAAAAAACGAATATTAAATACGAAATCATAACATAATTTAATAATCTATAGAAATATCAAGTAAACATCATCGAAAAATATATTCCACTCCGCGACATTGTACACCGAGACAATACCGGGTACGTAGGCGTAAAAACGAAATACCAAAATCTAACACCGCGACGAATCACGCATGAATCTAGGACTATTCGCCACCAACATTTGTTAGCCAGCGAAACGTAATATAATATATCTCATTGATAATATATACATAACTTGTACTTTTATTTCAGATTAAAAACGTTTAAACATTTATTCATTTTAAATTATTAAATCAAATATAAATTTAAATTTAATGAAAAATTATATCCTATTTAAAAACAAAGCATTTAAATACTTTACGCTGAATATATTAAATAAAAAATAAATTATTTTTTTAAATTTTTTTTAAATATAGTTACCTAATCACAATAACAACAAACATATATACGTATAGGAACGTCCACAAACAAGAGACCTTATAAGCATCGAACAAAAATAAACTCTAAAAATATTTACAATTTACAATTCATACAATTAAAACAAAGCAACTTCAATTATAATATACTGATAATATCATAATAAATAAAACACAAAAAATTATATTTTAGTTTAAAACAACTATAAAAATATTTTTATTTTTTATTTTCTTAAAAAAAATAGTTATAATATTTTTTTTTATTTTTATTTATATTTATAAACTGTAATACAACTTGAAGAATATAACTCACATCAAATGTTATACGATAAAATGAACATCATGGACAAAGAAAATACAGAACAATCGTCACAAGACCAAGCAACCGAAATTTATTCAACAAACATCAAATTGCCAAGCGTATGGAGACATCAGATACAATTATGGTTTTTCACCATAGAAGCCCAATTTTCAAACGCAAGAATAACTAAGGATGAATCCAAATATAATCATGTATTAGCCGCATTAGATCCAGAAACCATGTCATGCATCGCTGACGTCATACAATTTCCGCCAAGTATGGATAAATACAAAAACCTCAAACTCACACTTCTGAACCGTCTACAAGAGTCTGAAGAGAGAAGACTCACGCAATTACTCCATGGAATACAATTAGGAGACAAGACACCATCAGAACTATTGCGAAGGATGAAAAGCCTAGCTGGACCAACATTAAATAACAACACGTTAATTACAAGATTATGGATAGAACGACTACCTCATCGTATACAAGAAATAATTTCAGCCATTAATACAGATGACGTCACAGTACTAGCCACAACAGCAGACAGAATAATGGAAGTCAACAGTAGAACTGACGTTCAAGCAGTAAACCTACCATCAACTTCTTCATTGAGCAACCCAGCAACAAGCAACCAAAGCACAGTAAACCTACTTTGTACAATGCAGCAACAAATACAAATGCTAACCGACAAAATAATGGGACTTGAAATTCAACAGAGGCAATCAAGACCATTCTACAGAAATAATCAACGCGACCATTCAAGATCAAGATCCACAAGCCCAAATAGATATCAAAAATATAATAATAATAATAATTATAATCGGCAAAACAAACGCAATTTTAAATACAATTATAATAACAATAACTTCCAACAAATGTCAAATAATAATAATAATAACAACTACCAGCAAACGCGTAATAATAATAACGATAACGTCAAGCCGCTGGATATATGTATACCACATCAAAAATATGGAAGTCAAGCAAAATACTGTCGACAGCCTTGCACCTATAACCATCCGGAAAACTAAAAATGCGACAGGTGTGTGAGACAACACCGTCGCAAATGAAGCATCGTCTCTTTCTACCAGATATAATCACGGGCGTGCAATACCTTATCGACACAGGAGCCGAAATAAGCATCATACCAAGATACCTAAAAAACGACAAGGCAACCATCGCTACAGACAGTATCATCACTCCTATTTACGCAGCAAATGGAACAATAATACCTTCATATGGACACCGAATTATCAACTTAAATCTCGGATTACGCCGGAATCACAAATGGAAATTTATAGTCGCCGACGTAACCAAGCCGATCATAGGGGCAGATTTCTTAACCAATTATGATATATTGGTGGACTTAAAAAGAAAATTACTCATTGATAAAAAAACAGGGTTGACAAGCAAAGGAACCGTCTATAGAACAAGTGTTATAGACATAGCAACAGTACAGTCAACATCAAAATTCCAAAAACTTATACGAAAATACCCAAGTTTAACAAGAGCAGATATGGCACAAAAAGGATCAAAAACAAATATTACTCATCACATTCAAACCAGAGGACCACCCGTCACAACCAAAATGAGAAGGCTCAACCCATTACAATTAGAAATAGCAAAAAAGGAATTCGCATATATGATCGAACAGGGAATATGTCGCCCTTCGAAAAGCAATTGGTCAAGCCCTTTGCATATGGTAAAAAAGCCAGATGGAAATTATAGAATGTGTGGAGATTACCGACGCCTAAATTCAATAACAAGACCGGACAAGTACCCGATTCCACAACTTCAAGACTTCTCACATAAACTACACGATGCAAAAATATTCACTAAAATAGACCTCTCAAGAGCATATAACCAAATAAACATGGAAGAAGAAGACATCCAAAAAACCGCCCTACTAACACCATTTGGACTGTATGAATTCACGAAAATGCCACCAGGACTGTCCAACGCCGCACAAACATTTCAACGACATCTACATAACATAACAAGGGACCTAGAATACGTCTTCACGTACATTGATGACATTCTGGTCGCCTCCAGAAACATAAACGAGCATGAGAAGCATCTCGACAAACTTTTCGAAAGATTATCCGAAAACGGATTAATTATCAACCAGGATAAATGCAAATTCGGCGTAGAAGAAGTACACTTTTTGGGTTACCGAATCAACAAAAACGGAAGTACACCAATACCAGAAAAAGTGGAAGCAATAATAAAAATTGAACCCCCAAAGGACGCAAAAGGACTCCGACGTTTCATGGGCATGCTAAATTTTTATAGAAAATTTTTGCCAAACGCAGCCGAAACGCAAAAAATATTATTCGACCAATTAAAAGGGTACACCAAAAATGATAAAAGAAAACTACAATGGACAACTGAATTAAAAAAAGCGTTCGACAAATGTAAGCAAGATTTGACACAAGCCGCACTACTCGTACACATAAACTCCTCGGCAGAGATAGCAATAATGGTCGACGCATCAGATCACGCCATGGGCGCAGCACTTCAACAAAAAACGGATAACAGCTGGCAACCTATATCATTTTTCTCCAGAAAATTTAATAGCGCACAAGAAAAGTACAGTACGTATGACCGAGAACTCACCGCCATCTACGAGGCGATTAAATATTTCAGACCACAAATAGAAGGAAGAAACTTTGTAATAATCACCGACCACAAACCGTTAATTTTCGCCTTTAATAAAATCAAGCTCAACTCTCCTAGACAAGAAAGACAGCTGGATTATATAAGTCAATTCACCACGCGCATCAAACACATATCAGGCGAAGAAAACATAGTCGCAGATACTCTATCAAGAATCGAAGAGATAGAAATAACATCAAACATCGACTATATTAAAATGGCAAGAGAACAACTCACAGACAAAGAGCTCAAGAAAATGCAGGAAAATTCATCTCTATCACTAAAGAAAATCTCAATACCTAACACTAACAAAATGTTATGGTGTGACATCTCAACCAACACGTTACGACCATATGTACCAATCACAATGCGAGAAGAAGTAATACTATCAGTACATAAATTAAGTCACCCCGGAGTAAAAACAACATCAAAGTTATTAAAACATAAATATATTTGGCCCAACATTGACAAAACAGTAAAAAATGTTGTGAACAACTGCATCGAATGCCAAACTTCGAAAATTCATCGCCACACTGTAACACCTTTGAAACAATACAAACCAGCAGATGGAAGGTTCAAGAATATACACATAGACCTGGTGGGGCCGCTAACTCCATCCAGAGACTACATATACCTGCTGACGATAATTGATCGCTACACAAGATGGCCCGAAGCGATCCCATTAAAAGACATGTCTGCAGAAACCGTTGCAGACGCTCTCATGTATAATTGGATAGCAAGATTTGGCGTCCCGAATTCAATCACGACCGATCAAGGCCGCCAATTCGAAAGCTCACTATTCAATAAACTGATGAATAAGCTCGGAATAATACATAACAGAACGACTGCATACCACCCACAATCGAATGGGATGATCGAACGTTGGCACCGCTCATTAAAAACATCACTAATGGCCGCAGGAAACATATCATGGTCGACGACATTACCACTGACACTCCTAGGACTACGAACCGTAATCAAGGAGGGGTCAGACTATACACCAGCAGAGATGACATACGGAACAACCCTCAGACTCCCCGGAGACTTCTTCGAAGATGGACCACCTGAGGAGCAAAACACCTATGGACATAAACTACAGCAAACAATGTCAGAAATCCGACCTATCCCAATAGCAAATCACGGGAGAAAAAAAACATTTGTGCACAAACAAATGGCAAACACCAAATATGTCTTCTTAAGACATGATGCTGTGAGACGACCTCTACAAAAACCATATGACGGACCATACTTGTTAATAAAGAAGGATGACAAAACGGCTACCATCACAATTAATGGTAAAAACAAACAAGTATCATTGGACAGACTCAAACCAGCATTCTTCCTGAACGAGAACACAGACTACGGCGTAGAACCAAGCAGTAGACACACCACCTCTACAGAACAGAGATGGACGTCCACGCCACAGACGCACCAAGCCACTACGCCAGATGACACTTCAGATGACACTTCAGATGACACTCCAGATGCCACCCCAGAACGGCAACCACATACAACCACTAGAGCCGGAAGACGAGTATATTTCCCGGAGCGATTCACCAGCTACAAATATTTCTAAACAATCAGAGGAAATGCTGAGGAACGGACCAGGGTGGCGCTATCCAGCTGGCAGGGGGGTGATGTAGCGGGTGCAACCAGCCGAGTTGACCACCCACTTCAAGGAGTAGGGGGACGTCAGCCGGCTATTTAAGATCCTGCACATCGCGTTCCCGTCGTTCAGTTTAACCAAGGCCAGCGGTAGATCGTCACTCTGCTCGACTCACATTTCGATTCCGCGCATTCATCGATCTATTTTATTTAAATTATTTAATAGTCAATTATTGAAGTATATACCAATCTTGAATTATAATTAGAGTCAAACTATCAAATAAACACGTAAGTCAAATTCAAACTATTTTAATACCTGTCTGTAATATCAATTAATTTATATTTCATATGATAAATTTATAAATGTTTTATGGTGTGGCGTGGGTACCTCATTCTGCTGTGTAACGTTCTTTAATTAGCTTGCAACTAATTACCGAGTTACGCACGGCAGGATCGAGTACACACGCGACATCATTTCGCGTTGGATTTGGGGAACAGGCGACAGGTTATCACCTAGTGCCTTTCTAGACCGGAGCACCCTTCTGTAAATAAATAAATTAACATTAAAATCCAATTCCCAACCTAGCGCGAAATTCTTTTAGGAAAATAATAAGCATACCCCGATATTTAACATTTATCTTAAATTTTTAAAAAATATAAGGTATAGAGCAATATATTTTTTTATAAATTAAAGAAGAACAAAATATCTGGAAAAATATGATGTGACGTTGCATTAATACATCAGGTTAAGTAAATAAACCAAAAGGACTTTTATTTCGCAATGGCGCTAAATTAAAAATAAACGTTTTTTAGATTTATTTACTAAACCTGAAGCAATAATGCAACGTCACATCATATTTTTCTAGATATTTTTGTCTTCTTTATTTAAAAAAAATATATATTGAACTAAGCCTTATTGTTTAATAAAAATATAAGATAAACGGTGAAAATCGGGGTATGCCATTATTTTTCTTCAAGAATTTATACAGAATATTATGAAAAAGTTAAGGCATATTTTTCTTTATTTATACCCAAACTTTCTAAATTATTTTTTTCAAAGCGAATTCATCAAATTGAAAAATAGGTACGTTGGCAGCAGTCCCCCCCTTAAGTGTACCTACGCATTATATTTCAACTTAAAAACATCTGAGATTGTTTAGTTTCAAAGTAATGTCGCTGTCCATTACCATAAAGTATTGATTAAAATAATATTTGACGTTCATTCATACTAACATAAAATTGTGTGCTTATCAATATTTGGAAGTATTGTCAGAGGCTAAAACCAAAACATTACTTACTTCTCATTACTATAAACGCAAATGTTTTGCACAACTTATTCGTTGTGTTATTAGTTCGAAGAAATGGGTTATTTATTTAAAGTTCGATTTTAGCTGAATCGATGCCCAGCCTTAATTTAATTTTGTGTACATTAGGTATATTTGAATGTATAAGACAATTATTTCTAGCATATTTTTTTTTGGTATTGTTCTGTTTAGCGAGGAGGTATTTATTTGAATTAAGAAGTTTTATTCTTCACATGAACTAACCGATCAATGTTTTTTTTTCTAAGCTTCTTTTATTGTTGTATTTAATTTATTTGCAATAGAAAGAAACTCGTAAATGAAGCTGGAGCATATTAAAACAAATTGAATGTACGAATAGGAACATAAATTTACTGAAAACAGTGAAGCAAATTTAATATTATAAACATATGTTAATTGAAAAGTACAAAGATATCTGCATATATCCTTAACTTTATATGAAACTTTATCTATTACAGAAACCGAATATATTGTGATGTAATCGAATATTTTTATTATTGCATATGCGCAAACATTGGATTTTTTTTTTCCCTGTCGGGAGTCAAAGATATTTTTTAACAGATTTTTAATTATCTCAATAGAGACGAAGTTGGAATATTTATTGTAGGAGAACCGGGAAATCAAGGCACCTACAGGGCTTACGTATTTTTAATTATCTCAATAGAGACGAAGTTGGAATATTTATTGTAGGAGAACCGGGAAATCAAGGCACCTACAGGGCTTACAGGGCTTAAAAGGCATAATTGGTGAACGTTGCGCAAGCGCATAAAGTGATCACGTAAACCAGCCGATGACAGGTCGTAAGCCCTGTAGGTGCCTTGATTTCCCGGTTCTCCTACAATAAATATTCCAACTTCGTCTCTATTGAGATAATTAAAAATCTGTTAAAAAATATTGTGATGTATTTTTTATCCTGTAACTGGTGGTATGGCATTCCTATCAGCGGAGACCTATAATTGGATGTTTAGTTGTTATCCTAATTGAAAAACTGTAATGGATCTCCCAAATTGGTCTCCCAAAGAATTGTAAAATAAAATTAAAAAATAAGCGTGTATGTCACTGAACTCCTATACGGCTGGACTGTTTTGATGAAATTTTCCGTGTGTATTTGAGTGGATTCTTGGATAGTTTACATTCATAATTCGAAGCAAAAATTATAAAAGTCGAAGTAAGAATTGTAAAAAAAAATGTCAAAAAATGATGTTATTCAAATTGTATATCTTTTGGGATATATGTACAATAAAATGCGGAACAGGATTAACATCTTTTAATATATTTCTTCTCATATCTCCTTAACGACTGGATCAATTGTGATGTTTTTTTCTATCATCATTTTCTAGTGTCCTGTAAGAGACGGGAAATACAACAGGCAAAATTACATCTTACATAGTTCAACACCTTTTCAGAATATTATGGTTACCCCAATTTGTGGGATATGCCATGATGCTGTGTGATTATTCTTATTTTAGCTGAATCCCCTAGTAGGAGGCAAACCAACGTTTGGACAGGACAACGTCTGTCAAAACGTTGGGTCCGCTAGTTTAATATAAATAAACAATATGTACCTACACTTAATAGAATAGCTATAAAAACATGATCGTCTATTATAGTCGATATCTTTGAAGGTACCGTGATACTTGGAAAGATACCAGAGATGTCTCAAAAAATATTTCTAAACATTTCACAAAAAATAAACTCAACTCTGTAGTTATTTAAAAAAATAAACAATGATATTTTCTTCTTTCTGCAATTGTGTACCTACACATTTTTTTCTTCTTTCTGCAATTGTGTACCTACACAGTTTTTTTCTTCTTTCTGCAATTGTGTACCTACACATTTTTTTCTACTTTCTGCAATTGTGTACCTACACATTTTTTTCTTCTTTCTGCAATTGTGTACCTACACATTTTTTTCTTCTTTCTGCAATTGTGTACCTACACAGTTTTTTCTTCTTTCTGCAATTGTGTACCGACACATTTTTTTCTTCTTTCTACGGTTTGTGCTCAAAGAACTAAAGAATGGCTCTGATAATTCTTACAATAATTGTATATAACAGTATATAATTGTATACTTTAATATATAACTAGTTGCATGTAACACATGAGATCAAACTGTCGAAAGCGATAGTATGTATAGTTGAAGAATAAGTACCAAGCTAAAAACCCATAAATTCAATTCAAAAATATTTGGTTTTCTATACAACACATGTAGGTATGTATGTCAATAAAGGATAGTATGGAGGTCAATCTTTTTTCCTACCCAGAATATGAAAACAGCATGATGGTTTGTATGTATTTTTGGAGATTAGGTATCAAACTATTAAGTCTTCTTAGATATCGTGTATAGGCGACTACCATACAAATCATATGAAGCGATGTCGTCACTAAATTTAATTTTTATAAAAATTGTTAAAAAATATTGAGATGTAGGTATCTACTACTACAATGTTCATATTTTTTATAGAAAGTAATTTTCTTGTTGTGGTGTTTCGGCTCTTTTCGATATATTTTGTACTTTGGAAATATAAGCAGTTCAACAAATATTTTTTAATCTATCTTTTTTTTCTTAATAAAAAATGTTTGAGAAAATTTGAGATTTTGTATTTGCCTAAATTTATACCGATTTTCAGCGTTCTAGCTTTTATGGTTCTGAGATATATGGAACAATAAAGTAAAAATTGAAAAGTTAATAACCCCTGACTGAAACAAAAATTCAAAATTCCGAGTATAAAAGTTTTGTAGGCTACTATTTATATATTCTGAAATTTTGGGGTCTGTAAATTGAGCGGTTCAAAAGTTGTAAGGTGGCACACACACACACACACACACATACACACACACACACACACACACACACACACACACACACACACACACACAAACACACACGCACACACACACACACACACACACACACACACACACACACACTATGTTCTACTCCGAATTCTGAGTAAATCGGTATATAGAACATATATGCTGCAAAGCCTCTGATTTGGTGTTTTTTGACTTCAAAGTTGGAAAAGCCGTGGAAAATGGAAATCGTGCATACAATTCTCGCGTATCCTGGCTTGAAATTTGGCGATATGTTAAGAGAACAAAGTTCTCCAGAACAAATCGACAGTTGGATTAAAGTATACATATAGTCACTTATTTCTTTTTCCACATAAAAATTTGCTCTATAAGAAAATTATATCTCACTGGAAAACTTCTAATAGGTAATGCTGCTGTATCTTGTCGAAAACAACCCAAGTAATTGGTGATTACTCTGTCAATTTGCTCCGTTGATCGTAATGAGAGACCTTTATGGCACAAGTGCCTTGTGTTATCTTTTAATTACCCTTTGGTTCTCATATTGGTATGTGTGGGATGAAAGCTGTCTCTCATTCCTAGATAACCCTATGTATAATAGAACACATTTAGGTATAAATATTTATACTTCAAATAGGCTTCTCACAAATCTCCGAATTCTATTTTGTGATCACAGATCAAATTATACCTCTTTATGATCCTCTCGAAGTCTTACTTAGTTTGAAATTCTATCACTATTTGCATGTAACACATGAGATCCAACTGTCGATGGCGATAGTATGTATAATTGAAGAATACGTACCAAACTATAATATCATATAAACATTTAAACACAAATTTATAAATATTTTGAGATATTTTGTTTTCTATATAAAACATGTGCGTATGTATGTCAGGATAGGATAGTGTGGAGGTCAGTCATTTTTTCCTACCCAGAATATGAAAACAGCATGGTGTTTGTTAAAAGATTAAGGAGGTTTCAAACTATTGAATGAGATTTTGAGTAGTTTTTACTGCCATACAAATTGTATGAAACGATGTTGTCACTAAATTCAATTTTTATAAAAATTGTTTGAGATGTACTTCTACACTGTTCATATTTTTTATACAAAATTAAATTATCTAGTTGGGGTGTTTCGGATTTTTTTCGTTTTTTTTTAAACTTTGAAAATATAGGCAGTTTAAAACGTAAATTAATAAAAAAAAATGTTTTACTTAGTAAAAAATGTTTGAGAGACTCCGAAAATTTGATGTTTTTATTGGTTTTTATTTATACCAATTTTCAGCATTCTAGCTTTTATGGTTTTTGAGATATATGGAAAAATAAAGTAAAAATTCAAAAGTTGATATCTCCTGACTCAAACAAAAAATTTAAATTGTGAATATAAAAGTTTTATGGGCTTTTAACTTTCTATATATGTATTCTGAAATTTTAGGCTCTGTGCACTGAGTGAATCAGAAGATATAAGGGGGGGTGACACACAGACACAGGCACACAGACACAGGCACACAGGCACACAGCCACACACAGACACTAAATGTTCTAGTCCGAATTCTGAGTAAATTCATTTATATAGAACATATATTATACGAAGCCGTTAGGTTGGTGTTATTCGTCTTCAAAATATAAACCATGGCTTGTATCATGGCTTGATACTTGTCGATATGTTAAGAGAAATAAATTTTCTTGAACAAATTGACAGTTGGATTAAAAATATTCATTAATCTTATTTGCAATAAATACACAATAATATTATTTTTATTACGCCGTTATATGATGAAGAAAATATATAAGGACTGTTGCTTTCATTATTATATACCAATTTCTCAATAGATGACTTTACAAAAAAAGTTCATTCGTTACTTCATAGAAGGTGATATTTTTTTCAACTTTCTCTCAAATTTAAGGATTTAGATGACATATATAGAACTTTAAAAAATAGGATTGATAAGGACCTCAATAAAAAGCATTAATAATTGGTGAAAGTTATAAAATGATCACAAAGCCAACGACAGGTCGTAAGCCCTGTAGGTGCCTCGAATTCTCGGTTCTCTTATAATATTTTTCTTCGTCTCCATTGAGATATTATTTTTTTTTTTCAAAATTGATACACTTAAACCTATGCATGATTGTTCGGTAAATGTGGCAACACTCCCAACCTTTTCTCTCCCAAAAATAATGCTGCCTACATGAGTAGTCAGCTGTTTATACAATCGTCTACAACTCATCGTCGTGACATCACTGACAGTTGAAGAAGTAAATAAGATCGATACCTTTCGTGTTGATCTATTAATACTACGCGCCGTGCGCCCTCTTTAACACACCCAAACCGTGTTTGGAAGTGGTGTGTCTTTCACCAATATTTTTTGTTGTGATACTAGAGTTATAGTGAGTGCCTTTCGTGAAGACCTTCCAGACGAAGGAAGAAATTCCCCACCAGTTAGGTGCAATATTCCCTTCTCTCTATATCCAACAATGTTTAATGGATGTTTATTGCAATGACCCATTATTTAACATTGACTAAAAAAATGTAAAAAATTTGATGATTTTATTTCGTTTTTCATTCTATTAAATTTAGTGCGCTAACCCGACTTCAGATGTATTGCTCTATGCCGAACGTCGCGTCGACGCGTCGTCGGAACGACCATTAAAATAAAACTGAAATATTTTTATTCATCAAAAATTGTATCTTATTATGGAGTTATATCATGAAGCGACAGACATAAATAGAAAATAAAATAGCTAATCAAAATTTTACTGATATCATTTCATCAAATATTTAATTAGTTACCAATCTCACAACACCATATTGTTAAGGAAATGGTATAAATTTAAACCTTCGTTTGAACTCAACAGCCTAAATATATTACTTAATACCAGAGTTGAACATATAATCGACGATTATCCATTGGTATGTTTGGAATATCAAAGCTTTGAAATGTATTCAAACTCATAGTTATTTGAAATGGCCCAACTATTTGAATGAAATATTGAAAGATGAGAATATTAGTAATCATTATTATATAGCTGGATTATTGGGTTGCTGGAACCAGCATATTTTTCGGCTAGGTGGATTTAGCAAAATTCGCTGGATCCAGAGCATTTATTTTCCAAACAATGGCATTTATCAAGTTTTTTTCTTTTAATTTATCATTAAGGGGGCGACTGATACCAACGTACCTATTTTTACTCTCCATTGCATGCTATGGAATAGTGGAGAGTCATAATATCTTAATTTTTGAGAGAGAAAAAACATTATAAAGATAAATAAATATCAAAATTTATGACATTATAATGTTTTATTTGTGTCATAATACTCCCGTGTGCGTGTTATGCAAAATAACCATTAATTCACAGTGATTTAAACGTAATCGTCCATGTTTTATCGCAGGAATGACAACAGCAAAACTAGACATTATTTAAGGGTTATTGAAGACATTAAATTACAATGTTATTTTATTATTATTATTTTGGGTGACATGAATTCATCTGCCTCACCCATGTGAACAGCGTAAAATCAAAGGTCGAATTGAGATTCAATGACCCTTTTTATTGCCATTTGACACGATGCAAACATTTTTAGAAATTATTAGTTGTAAAGTTTTGAAACGAAATTCGCTATTATGATTTCACTTAAAAATACAAGCCTTGAAATTATATGTATTTAATATTTTCGGAGTTTAACAATTTGTTTTAAAATATTCGTCATAGACTGAACAACGCCATAGACTCGCCTAGTTCCAGATAGAATGGTTCGCAGACCTCAATTACTTCATGTTCCAACAAGCAGAACGAATATCAGGAAAAATTCCACAATTACACGCATTGCAGCCAATATAACAATACATTCTCAGCTGAGATAGACATATTCAACGCGAAATATTATAGATTTAGACATGATGTTCTGAAGGTGATGCGCAACCAATATACCTCTGTCCTGTCCTCCTAGTATCTCTTCTCTCCTTTCTCTTCCCTTCCCTAGTTGTTGTATATGTGTGTATATATGTATGTGTGTGCGTGTATGTGTGTGTGATGGTGTGTATGTGTGTGTGTGTGTGTGTGTGAGGGTGTGTGTGTGTGTGTGTGTGTGTGTGTGTGAGTGTGTGTGTGTGTGTGTGTGTGTGTGAGGGTGTGTATGAAGGTGTGTGTATGAATTATTTTTTGGCGTGTAAACTGTTATTTATTTTTTATATTATGTTGATGGAATGCTTTTTTTGAACTGTAAATAAGCTGTAGCTTCCCAAAGAAAATAAATAAATATTGATTGCGTGGATTGAATTTGTTTGTACTACATGCATATTATATGTGTGTGTACATCCAAATCTTGACCTAATTTTTTACCTTTGCAGGTTTCTAATATTAAGGCAACTGCGCAACTAATTTACTCTCAGGTGTCAAAGACGCCCGTGCAAATTACAAATGAAGTCAGAGAGGATATGACAAAAAAATTCATAGCGCAGAAATTTATCGACATCGCATTCGAGAGACGGTTTCCAGAAAATACATTCAATTCGCATAAGCACTACATATGCACAAAGGAATAAATGAAATGACAAAAAGGTCTTTGTAGGCACTCTCTTGTACTCATATCTTTCATCAAAAGTAATATATTAATTTATAAAATCCTGATTATTTAATTATAATAATTCCAAAAGAGATGTAGGTAGGTAGGTACTAATGAGTGTGTAAAATACACTTTGAAAAGAAGAAAAACAGTCCACATATTAAATTAATTAAATAGACTCGGTTTTATTTATAGTTCTACGTGAATGTTTCTTAACATGATCTGTTTGTACTTCTACATGAGTGCTTCTTAATTAAATATACTCAGATCTGTTTGTACTTCTACATGAGTGCTTCTTAATTAAATATACTCAGATCTGTTTGTACTTCTACATGAGTGCTTCTTAATTAAATATACTCAGATCTGTTTGTACTTCTACATGAGTGATTCTTAATTAAATATACTCAGATCTGTTTGTACTTCTACATGAGTGCTTCTTAATTAAATATACTCAGATCTGTTTGTACTTCTACATGAGTGCTTCTTAATTAAATATACTCAGATCTGTTTGTACTTCTACATGAGTGATTCTTAATTAAATATACTCAGATCTGTTTGTACTTCTACATGAGTGCTTCTTAATTAAATATACTCGGATTTTGTTTGTATTTCTACATGAGCATTCCTTAATTAAATAGGGCTCTGATTTGTTTGTTCTTCAATATGAGTACTTCTAAATTTAATATTTTCGGATTTGTTTGTACATGTACATGAGCATTTCTTTATCAAATAGACTCGGATTTGTTTGCTCTTCTATATGAGTGCTTCTTAATTTAATAATACATTTTTGTTTAAATTTACACGATCATTGTAAATTTATTTGTTTTTCAATGAATTCGCCTCTTCTTAGTGCTACGTTTTTTGTTCCAATATTTAACTTTGCCTAAATTGAAATAATTCCTGTTTTAAGACATTATTTATCTGGTGAACATTTTTATTATTACTTTCTTAAGTGTACGTAAATACATATTTCTGAATTTGCATGATAAAGTTTACTGAGTACTGTAATTTCAATTTATAGAGGTTCCCACAAAATATAAAACACCTTTTAATAGGTAGGTACAATATAATTTTGAATTCTAATTTTAGAACAAGTATTCTTGAATGCCTAGTCAGTAATATAAGCTAAATTATAAAATAATTATAACAGATAAATAAGGATTACTCAGTATTCAGATATATTCGTAATATTAGTTTAATAAGGGTACTTATATAACATTACACATACCTACATACATGTTTTAAAGTGGGTTAGTAGATACCTACTTTCCTATATTAAATTTATATTTAGAACATGACATGTAAAGATTTATGAATAATTAGACGTATCGTGAAATTTTTCAATAACAAACTAAATTTTCTTTTAGTGTTTACTTAGCATTAATAAACTCCTCAAGAAGATTTACAATCAAACAAAGGACTACAGACTCATTCAGACTATTGCCCTGCTTCTCACCAATAGAAGATTTTATGTCACCCTACAGGGAAGAAACAGCAGGTGGAGATCCCAAAAGAAAGGACTACCCCAGGGAAGCGTACTCGCACCCATTCTGTATAATATTTACACCAACGACCAACCCACTAATGGCTTAAACACTAAACAGTTTATATATGCTGATGACACTGCTGTAGCCTCTCAAGAGAACACTTTCCGGATGGTTGTAGAAAATCTGTCTAAATCACTACAGACACTTGGAGACTACTATATGGAAAATAATCTCAAACCAAACCCAGGAAAGACACAACTTTGTGCTTTTCACCTGAGAAATAGAGATGCCTCCAGAGAGCTGAACGTGAAATGGATGGGAGAAACAGTGAAACATTGCAATAAACCAAAATATCTAGGGGTTGCCTTAGATAGAGCACTGACATATAAGGAGCACTGTATGAACACAAAGCAGAAAGTATGTGCAAGAAACAACATTATACGAAAACTGACAGGGACTACATGGGGGGCAAGACCGTCAATACTTAGAGCTTCAGCGCAGGGTTTGTGTCTGTCTGCTGTGGAATATGCGTGTCCGGTTTGGCAAAAATCTGCTCACTCAAAACAAGTGGACATAGCAATAAATGAAATGGCACGAACAATATCAGGATGCCAACGCCAACTGGGAAATTATATCCAATTGTCGGAATCGCTCCACCCCACACTCGACGAAGGACAGCTGCAGATGCAGAGAGGTACAAACAAACTCATGATCGTAGGCACCCTCTAATATCACCACCAACCAACAGCCACACGTTTGAAATCCAGAAATAGCTTCATTAAAAGCACCTCCCCGATTGAAAATTCACAAAAAAGGAGAGAGGATCTGTGGAAACAGGACCTTGGAGCGGGGCTGTGGATGCATCCACGTGAGGGTACCCCAATAGGAGAAGACCTACCCTACTGTATATGGACTACCCTCTAACAGATTAAGGGTCGGTGTCACACGATGTAGAGTGAACCTCGCAAGGTGGGGGTACCTCTCTGAAGATGACACTCTATGTGACTGCGGCGTAACCCAGGATGAGAGTCACCTTCTGATATGTCCACTAATGGGGGAAGGATGCACCCCTGGTGACATAATTATGGCAAACGACAAAGCGATAGCAGTCGCCGCATATTGGAGTGGCAGGGTTTGAACCAGCCAGACACGTAAAGTAAGTAAGTACTTAGCATTCAGAGAATTTTCAATTTGAATTGAATGAAGTGTGATGGGTATGGGATGGGATTGTAATCCAGTAGTCGCAAGTTCGAATCCTGCCACGACAGATTTCGTTCGCCTATAGCACAAACGTTTAGGTATACTTTATTTAGGGGGTGTATATAAATGTATGATGCGTACCTATTTGTTGCAAGGACATATTTTTCTTTAAAAAAAGTTAGCAGCCGACTGCCGTGGCACAGTTGGTAAGCCGTTCGGTTTCTGTGCGGGCGTCCTGGGTTCGATTCCCAGCAGAGGAGAAATTTATTTAAATTCATTTATCACGCAAATATTGCGTCTCTGGGATGGAAACACTGATTAGTTAGAAGAAATTTCCATACGGCAATAAACTCGCCACTTGAACACACAAGGAAGTGTTCATAATTATTATTAGGATTAAATGGTGTGAAAAGCAAGCATTAATTAATAAATTTGTAAATTTGAGAGTGTACTGGAGGCAAAGGTTCTTCCTTGCGCAGGGTGCAAGGAAGTGTTCATTATAATTATAACACTTTTTGTTATTTTTTTCTGTGTGACAATCGTATGATGCCATTCAGCATATCGATAAGTATTTAAAATAACAATTATTCATCTAGAATCTAAATAACCCATACAAAAAAAAAATTAACATATGGGAAAGAAAAAAACTGGATTCTCGATACCTGTGAGATTTCATAAAATTTGAAATTAATGCCGTGATATAGAGACTATGAAATTCTTGTAAAATTCTAGTATGCAAATAATTTCATTTCATTGTATGTAAAGTAGACACACGATTTGAGAGAGATATTTAATACATCAATGAATTTTGATATACAATTTTAAACTGACTTATTTAAATTTCTGTCATTATCTATGAATATTCCGGATATTTTGCGAAAATTCGTTATACATTTTAGGTCTGTCTGGAACGTTTAAAAATTTTGAAATTAAAATTGCAAAACTCGAATGTTCCAAAAATAGATGTCACTTTGGTTGTTGATGAAAACACACTGGCTGCTGGATCCGGCGACAGAGGTACCAAGGTTTTTAAAAAGCCTAAGTATCTATCTACCGATATCAAAGTTGTCATTCGTTCATTGTTGTCACACCAGATATCGTCTGTTATTTGCTCAAATTACTGGGGGAAGATTTTATTTTTTTAAATTCCTCAAAAGAGCTTTTTATAGGTACCTTCCAATATACGTAGATATTTTCTTAAAGTCAAAAGTAATAAGTTCTTCTTTTTCTTCTTGTTCTTTCATTAGGCACAGGGCCTGTTTATGCTGCATTTTCAGCCTCCTGTGATCTGTCCTGCCAATTATCTCGCCATCTTTTTGGTAGGCGTCCTCGTGGTCTAGACCTCTCCGGTACGTAGTCTCGGGCTATCTTTAGGATCCTATCTTCGGACATGCGGCTGACTTATTCGTCCCAGTACCTTCTGTTTTGGCGCCCCCATCTTACGATGTCCTCAGCTTCGCAGATTTTTCGGATCTCTGTATTTCTGACTCTATCACGAAGACTTATGCCAGCTATGCATCGCAGTATTTTCATTTCGCTGGTGCGCAGAATTTGTTTGCTATGGACCGTATCAGCTCTGGATTCAAGTAATAAGTTGATACTAAAAATTTCTTAATGAATTGAAAATTTATATAAATAGTTGTCACGCACAGGTCGAAATTGGACCTATTTCATTAAATTTTTAAGTTTGAAAACTCATTGGACCTGATATATGATAAAAAAAACATATTGTATTCAGAGATACAAGTTTTTTTTTCACATATTACAAAGTGTGGTTTAAGTACCATTTGTATTGTTTTAGAGGAGATTATGCATTTTTAAACAATCTTTTTTTCTTTATTTGATTTTAAAACAATTGTGTTTGGGTATGGGCATTATGAAAAAATAACAAAGAAGGAATAAAAAAGCGCCGGGGATCGACAATATTCCATCGGAACTTCTTTAATGCTCAGGCAATGGTACAATTGATATACTTTACAAACTTGTCTGCAAAATTTATAATATGAGAGAAATACGTAGAGACTTCCAATAAAAATACTAAAACAAAGAAACCCAGTACAGTTAGATGCGAGCAACACAGAACATTAAGCCTAATATCTCATCACTTGACACAAATGTTTTTATAAAAAGAGCAAAAACAAAGACTAAGAACGCACTGTCGAAAGATCAATTTGGCTTTAGAAGAGGGACAGGCACAATAGACGCAATCCTATGTCTAAGACTTATAATTGAAAAGATAATACTGAAAAGTATACATAGCCGCATACATAGCCGTTATAGACAAACTGACCCGAGTCACCCAATGCGTGGCTCACAGTCGCATCAGTGCAAACTCAAGTCTAAAAGAAGCTTCTTGGAGATGACCGCCCCTATAGTTGACCTGCCCGACTGCGCTGTGCTGTCACTGTGGCGTGATTGTGTCAAACCCACACAGTTGCCACCCACGGAGGACGTGTCAGTGGATCATAACCTGCATTATCCATCATGGAGAGCGCTCGATAGGTTCAGAACGGGTATCTCCTGCTGTTACAGTGACCAAAAGAGATGGTGTTACAAAAGAAGGAACTTGCGAGTGTGGCGCCAGACAGAACAACGTGCACCTATTGTCATGTCCCATGATAGGAGCCACATACACACACCAAGACACAAGTGGAATCTAGGTGCTTGAATATTGGGGCTACCAATATGAGGGTCTTTCGGAAGGTAGACCTGAAACAGCTTTTTGAAGTGCTCAATAATTCAGAGCTGAGTTACAAAGATAGACGAGCGATATAATAATAATAATATAATAAACACTTTCATGTACCCTGCGCGATTTTATTGCCATATAGCAATTTTTCCAACTAACCAGTGTTTCCAGCCCAGAGAAGCAATATTTGCGTAAGAAATGAATTGAAATAAATATCTGATCTCCTGGGGATCGAATCCATGAAGCCAAACAGCTTACCAACTGTGCGACGCGACGGCGGTCGATATGGAGCTACATAAAAAATAAATTGATCGTTCATGCCTTTCATTGAGTTTCCTTTTCTTTTTTCTATAGTTATATAAGTATTGCCCTTAATACTATTTAATCATCATCAGCAATGGCGCTCCAGCCCGATGTAGGCTGTAGCGCCAGCCTTAGCCTTGTATCTGTTCAAGGGTAGTCCATTAGTCTGTTGGTAGTCTGATAGTAGTTGGTAGTAGTTAGTAGTTGGTAGTCTGTTGGTAGTCTCTTGGTAGTCTGTTCGTATTAATACTATTTAATACTTGTGATTTAATTTATATTTTTATATTGAATAACAAACTTGAAATCTGAAACATCCAACCCGTGAATAAATCAAGGAAATGATAAATTCCTTTACAATTCAATGGATTGACGTCAATAGATTGTGTTTTGAAGGTAAACCACCATCACTGAGTTATTACGAAAGAAAAAAAGTTTACGTTATTTACAAAAAGAAAAACTCTTTTCGAATTACGTACACGAAGCTGATGCAATGCTTTTATTAAAAAAAAAAATGGTTTGTTTTCTAGCAAAACTTTTAACGGTTTTACAATTCCGTAAAACAAAACATTTATACATACAAATGCTTTATACAAATTCAGAACTTTATTTTGTTTGTTATGTACCGACCTATACAATTACCGCGTGCTGAAAAGGCCTTATTTTTCATTATTATACATGATTTTTTTTTTCGTTGCTTACAGCTTATAAAATGCTTTTGTTCCTCACTACCCCAAGGAGATATAGTGAGGAGATATGAATACGCAATTTTACAGGTTTTTTTATTGAAGATTATCAACTAGTATCATGCTGAGGTAGTATTCTGAAAGTTTCATCACAATGTATCTGTGTGTGTACTGTGAACTATGTGCTATGTACGTCGTGTTGTTGGAAATTGATCCTTTATTTAATTATATTGTCCATAGGTGCTGAAGGATCTGAGCGGTGATAGCGGTAAGGCCGTTGCCTCACATGCGTGAGGTCGACGGTTCGAATCCGGACGGGGCACGCACCTCTGGATTTTCAAAAAATCACTAGCTATGTGTTGCCATGATCCAATTTGTCTGGTCTTTCTAAGGGTTACGAAGGTCAGATGGCAGTCGCTTCAATGCAATAACCAGACTCGCCAATTCCAGGATCATGGTCAAAGCGTACCCCGATAGAAATGGGACAAAAGGGGAAAGCAAATAGGTGCTGAAGGAGTGGAATAAAAAAGTAAAACGGCGCTTGTATTTGGTAAGAACTTTCTTTAATGACTGAACCACAGATATTATAGAAGAAACAGGTGTTGGTACACTAGTTGCATGTAACACATGAGATCCAACTATCGATGGCGATACTATGCATAATCAAAGAATACGTACCAAACTATAAACAACACAAATCAATAAATATTTGAAGATATTTTATTTTCTATATAAAACATGTAGGTATGTTTGTCAGGATAGGATAGTATGGAGGTCAGTCTGTTTTTCCTACACAAAATATGAAAACAGTATGATGGTATGTATGTATGTTTGGAGATTTAAGTATCACACTATTAAGTCTTCTTACATATTGTGTATAGGCGACTACCATACAAATTGTATGAAGTGATGTCGTCACTAAATTCAATTTTTATAAAAATTGTTAAAAAAAATTGAGATGTGCTAATACAATGTTTTTATTTTTTATATTAAATGCTAATACAATGTTTTTATTTTTTATATTAAGGTGTTTCGGAATTTTTCGATATTTAAAAAAAAAATGGAAATATAGGCAGTTAAATTCATAAATTTATCATAAATTAAATATTTTTCTTAATAAAAAATGTTTAAGAAATTCTGGAATTTTATTGAAAAAACTAATTTGAGATTTTGTATTTGTCTATCTTTATTCCAATTTTCAGCGTTCTAGCTTTTATGGTTTCTAAGATATATGGAAAAAAAACTTAAAATTCAATAGTTGATAACCCCTGACTGAAACAAAAATTCACAATTCTGAGTATAAAAGTTTTGTAGGCCTATAACTGTTTATATATTCTGAAAATTTGGGCTCTGTGAATTGAGCGGATCAAAAGTTATAAGGGGGACACACAGACACACACACCCACAGACACACAGACAGACACACACACACACACACACACACACACACACACACACACACACACACACACACACACACTCACACACACACACACAAAACTCACATAAAATGTTCTACTCCGAATTCTGAGTAAATCCGTGTATGGGAAAATATATGCTGCGAGGCCTCTAGTTGGTGTTATTAGCATGCAAAAAGTCCACTACACCATACAAAATGTGACTTCGTACACGCATCTTGGCTTAATAATGTCGATTCATTAAGAGAATTGAATTCTCATGAACGAATCGACAGTTGGATAATGTCGATTCATTAAGAGAATTGAATTCTCATGAACGATTCGACAGTTGGAATACAAGAAAAACTGAGAGGCCCACGTGATCTTTTTGATTTAAAATTGCATTCAAGGAAGATAGGGCGAGCGATAAAAATTAATCAGTTGAACATTTTTTATGCATCATACCATCACGCCATATCCCTTACACGACGTTGGCGATCACTATGGTGAATCCCTCACTGTCCTGTGCTGAAATCATAGAAAAATGAGTGTGTTGTGGTCAACGGTAAACTCATCAATGCCAAGTCACTCTGAAAAGTATTCAAGTTTCCTGAGCTTGGGGTCACATTGAAATATTTGAAAGTTAAAAAAATGATATTCACTATCCTTAAAAATCTAATGGAGTCTATGTGAAATAATTGAGTCTATAATCGATAAAGTAGATTAAATATGGCGCACATAGTACCTACACAGCACATACACGGATACATTATGATGAAACTTTCAGAATACAATATCACCATGATATTAGTTGATAGTCTGTAATAAAAAATAGCTTTAAAATTGCGAAATCAATAAATATTTGAAGATATTTTATTTTCTATATAAAACATGTTGGTATGTTTGTCAGGATAGGATAGTATGGAGGTCAGTCTGTTTTTCCTACACAAAATATGAAAACAGTATGATGGTATGTATGTATGTTTGGAGATTTAAGTATCACACTATTAAGTCTTCTTACATATTGTGTATAGGCGACTACCATACAAATTGTATGAAGTGATGTCGTCACTATATTCAATTTTTATAAAAATTGTTAAAAAAAAATTGAGATGTGCTAATACAACGTTTTTATTTTTTATATTAAATTAAATTATCTAGTTGGGGTGTTTCGGAATTTTTCGATATTTTAAAAAAAATGGAAATATAGGCAATTAAATTCATAAATTTATCATAAATAAAATATTTTTCTTAATAAAAAATGTTTAAGAAATTCTGGAATTTTTTTGAAAAAACTAATTTGAGATTTTGTATTTGTCTATCTTTATTCCAATTTTCAGCGTTCTAGCTTTTATGGTTTCTAAGATATATGGAAAAAAAGTTAAAATTCAAAAGTTGATAACCCCTGACTGAAACAAAAATTCACAATTCTGAGTATAAAAGTTTTGTAGGCCTATAACTGTTTATATATTCTGAAAATTTGGGCTCTGTGAATTGAGCGGATCAAAAGTTATAAGGGGGACACACAGACACACACACCCACAGACACACAGACAGACACACACACACACACACACACACACACACACACACACACACACACACACACACACACACACACACACACTCACACACACACACAAAACTCACATAAAATGTTCTACTCCGAATTCTGAGTAAATCCGTGTATGGGAAAATATATGCTGCGAGGCCTCTAGTTGGTGTAATTAGCATGCAAAAATTCCACTACACCATACAAAATGTTCCTTCGTACACGCATGTAGGTTCCTACTTAAATAAACACGTGTTGGGATCTATACCAGCATTATGCGTATATATTCGCATGGATACCAATCTTACATTGCATAGTATGTTATCCAACTGTCGATTCGTTCATGAGAATTTTATGTAGGTTCCTACTTAAATAAACACGTGTTGGGATCTATACCAGCATTATGCGTATATATTCGCATGGATACCAATCTTACATTGCATAGTATGTTATCCAACTGTCGATTCGTTCATGAGAATTTTATGTAGGTTCCTACTTAAATAAACACGTGTTGGGATCTATACCAGCATTATGCGTATATATTCGCATGGATACCAATCTTACATTGCATAGTATGTTATCCAACTGTCGATTCGTTCATGAGAATTTTATGTAGGTTCCTACTTAAATAAACACGTGTTGGGATCTATACCAGCATTATGCGTATATATTCGCATGGATACCAATCTTACATTGCATAGTATGTTATCCAACTGTCGATTCGTTCATGAGAATTTTATGTAGGTTCCTACTTAAATAAACACGTGTTGGGATCTATACCAGCATTATGCGTATATATTCGCATGGATACCAATCTTACATTGCATAGTATGTTATCCAACTGTCGATTCGTTCATGAGAATTCAATTCTCTTAATGAATCGACATTATTAAGCCAAGATGCGTGTACGAAGGAAAATTTTGTATGGTGTAGTGGACTTTTTGCATGCTAATAACACGAACTAGAGATGGAGAGCGGTCGAGGCATCGGACGGACGCGCTGTGTATTGAATTCTCGCTGTTATATTTTGTTATTATTTGGTTAAAAAAATAGTTTTCATACTTGAATTAAGTATTTTTTTGTTAATTTATTGTGTTCTTTCTTAATTTCAATAATATCTTTATTATTTTTGTTTAATTTTGGTAAATTAAGTGTGTTTTTTGGTTATTTTTTTCCTGTTGTTTCGCCGTGGTGGGTAAGTATTACTTTTTCACTTTTAGTAGCACTAAGCGGTACGGTACATACCTACCTGTAGCGGGCGGACTCGGTAAGGTGTATCATTACTCCATTTTTCACTCAGTAAATATATAATTTATTATTAAAACTGCGGTTTCTCGTATTTGTGTTAATATTATTAAACCGCAGTTGATCGTATTTGTGTAAATATTATTATACCTTTTGTTTATTGCATTACAATTTATTTTCGTTTTCTTTTGATTATTTAAATTATATTTTGTTTATAAAATAAGCCATGATGTTGGGGGAGACTAAGGACCCCCCTGATCCTCCTGTTCCTCCATTACCCCCAGACAAGCTTCCTATAGTGGAAACTATAGCTGGACGGCGTAGAGAGCGTTCACCTCTTTCGCTACCAATTCCTCATTCTTCTCAAAGTGCGAAACGTCACAAGTCTCAAATAGAAGGATACGTTTCCATACAAAAACCACTATATACAGCAAGAGACATGGGACCTTTCATAACCCATGTACAATGTAAAAAAAATGAAAGTGAAAAAGGAACGTCAATACACCCCATTTTATTCGGCAAGGCATTAGTCCGCCACAATATAAAAAACATAATTCAGGGAGGGATCAAATCTTTAGGTCGTAATACAATAACAGTAGAGTTTTCTACAATAAAAGCTGCCAACGATTTTTCAGTATGTTCTCTAACTGAAGATTATAACATATATATTCCGACATACAATGTCACTAGAATGGGTGTAATTATAGGTATCCCTGTCGACTTATCAGATGATGACTTAATACATGATATCTCAACTCCGGAGGGATGCGGTAGTGTGATTAGAGTTAGAAGACTCAATTTTAAAGATAAAAAATCGGAAACTCCGAGATGGATTCCATCTCAATCTGTTGTTATTACGGTAGAGGGACAACGTCTACCATCTCATATTTATTTAAACTATAACAGAATTTCAGTAGATACGTATGTATACCCGACTGTGCAGTGCTTTAGGTGCTGCAGATTTGGGCATGTTAAAACAGCTTGTCGTTCGAAGCCAAGGTGCTTTAGATGTACAGAGGAACATGTGGGCGAAGAATGCAACTCTAATACGAACCCAACTTGTGTAAACTGCGGTGGTCTGCATACAGCCACGAACGTCTCTTGCCCAGTATTTTTACGAGAAAAAAATATTAAATATCTCATGGCGGAAAAAAGTATATCATACGCTGAAGCTTCAAAACAAACTCCAAGAGCCAAAACATCTTTCGCAGACAAAACTCAAACCTCAGTCCCTTCTTTCAACTCTTCGTCCCTTCTAAAACTCCTGTAGCCAGTAGGGCAACTTCCTCATTGGAAAGAGCCCCAAAGGAATTACTGATATCTCCACATGGAGAACAAATGTACTCAAACACAAATAATGGCGTAGCCCTTGGTGGAAACGAAAACTCTAACATTAATCTAGATTTAGCATTACAAGCATTATTATCAGTCATCAACAAATTAAATTCAGTATTAAAATTACAAAATAACTCACCGTACAACTTTGCCGATACAAATGATAACTATAGCACTAACTATAATAAAAATGGCCTCGAAAGCGATAAAGCCACGACTTCTACAGTGGAACTGTAGATCTATTACCAAAAATAAGACTAATTTAACCAACCTGTTGCACTCGGAGGCGATCTCTGTGGCTGCTCTCTCCGAGGTGTGGCTACAGCCTTCGTCGACATTCAGTGTCAGCGGTTATATTTGTCATCGATGCGACCGTAATGATGGGTGGGGTGGAGCAGCCTTACTCATCAATCGAAATATCCCACACTCAAGAATAAACATTACCCCTCCAGATGATGCTGTACAAATTTGTGGCGTCATTCTTCATGATCTCACAGTGATATCGATATACTGCAAACCCACTTACAAATTTAATATATCCTGGTGGTCGAATCTTGTTTCCTCCCTAACATTCCCTATTATTATCATGGGAGATTTTAATGCGCACTCCACTTTATGGGGATGCGACGCAAATGATAGAAACGGAAAAGATGTCACGGATATTTTTCTGGATAACTCATATCTTTGTCTACTCAATAACGGTACTGCAACTAGATTTCCATATCCGAACCAGAAAAAAAGCGCCGTAGACTTAACATTTTGTTCTCCTAATCTGGCTTCAACTCTTTCTTGGCGGGTTTTGGAGGATACTAATGGAAGTGATCATTTTCCAATCATCATAGAAAACTTTCAATTTTTCCATAATGTTGTTAACAACGCTAGACCACGTTTTAGAATCAATTCACCTAAGGCAAATATTCACAATTTTGTTGAACAATTGGATTCCTTGGTAGATGACTCTTCGGCTTCTCCTAACTGGGCTTTGAACGATTGTAGGAGTGCGTATAACGCGATGGTGGATTCTATGACAACTTTGGCTAAAAAACACATTCCTTTCAATTCGACTTCTGTAAGAAAAAAACCCCTTCCAGCTCCCTGGTGGGATTCTAAGTGTTCAGAAGCTATTCTAAATAGAAAAAAAGCCCTTAAACTCTACACGAAAAAGATGTCTATAGAAAACTTAATTAAATATAAACATGTAGAAGCCCAAACAAAAAGATTGCTAAAAATCAAAAAAAAAGCTGGTTGGAACTCGTTTTGTAATAATCTCTCACCTGAAAACTCTTTAAAAACAGTTTGGGATATGGTGAGGAAATACAGACTTTCCTACAATTCTCCCAACCGAATACCATCTTTGAAATCTTCTTGGATCTTCGAATTTATGGATAACTTGGCACCCCCATACGTCCCGTCTTTGCCAGAAAAGGGGATTGTCTATGACAATTGTCCTTCTAACATCCTAAATAATCCATTTACTCTATCAGAACTTAATTTCGTTTTGGTTGGACTGAATGACTCGTCACCGGGTCCGGACAATATTCCATATTCATTTATAAAATTTTCAAGCCCAAAATTCCAGGCATTCTTTCTAAATCTTTTGAATCAAATATTCAATTCAGGATCCTTACCAGAGAGTTGGAGGGTGCAATATGTGGTACCAATAGTTAAGCCTCAAAAAGACCCTAATTTGGCATCATCTTACAGGCCTATAGCACTATCGTCTTGCTTGGCTAAGATTATGGAGAATTTGATAAAAAATAGATTATGTTGGTTTTTGGAAAATAGGCAACACCTTGGAAGATACCAATTTGATTTCCGTAAGGACAAAAGCACTCGAGATGCATTGAGCATTTTGGCTACAGATATAAGAATCACATTTGCGAAAAAACAGTGTTTGGTGGCGGCATTTTTGGACATAGCAGGCGCCTACGACCATGTCCACATTCCAACCTTGATATCCAAAATGTGTAAACTTTTGATACCATCTAAATTAATAACGATGGTCTCAAAATTACTAAGTGAGCGTTCCCTAATCTTTCTGTTTGACGGTAAAGAGTGTGGTTCGCGCAAGGTATTCATGGGCCTTCCTCAGGGGTCAGTTCTGAGTCCTGTATTGTATGCCGTTTACACTTACGATCTAGAAAATATTTTTTATAACAAAGCGCACGTAATACAGTATGCGGATGATCTTACAGTCTATACTATAGGAAATGATCCCATTGAGGTAGCTCGAGACTTACAAAACTCGCTTGTCTTATTACAAAACTGGCTTGTTGAGAATAATTTTTCAGTCTCCCCAGAAAAGTCTCACGTGGTAAACTTTACAAACAAAAGAAAAGTCCCAGAAATTTCAATTAAGCTTGGCAACCATTCTATCCCCATACAAACAGAAGTTAGGTTTTTGGGTGTTATATTCCACCATAAATTACTGTGGAATTCACATATCGATAAAATTGTAGAGAGATGTAACAAGGCATATAATCTTATGAAAACAACTACCGGTGTCTGGTGGGGGTCCCACCCCAAAACTTTAAAACTATTATATAATGCTCTTGTTAGGTCACTTATGGATTATGGATCCGTAATATTCGAACCACTCCCACAATACCTAAAGCAAAAGTTAGATCGTATCCAATATAAGTGCCTACGATTAATCACTGGTTGCATGCAATCTACACCGTCGAATGTACTTCAGGTGGAATCTGTAGAAACACCTCTTTCCATCCATAGACAATTTTTAAGCGATAAATATTTTCTACTTATGTTTTCCCTTAAATCACATCCTCTTATCTCAAAGATCAAAATGCTTCACGAACTAACGTTCTCTTCTGTCAACCTTAAAAATAAGTGCTCTCTGATAGTAAGTTACGAAAAACTATCTCATAAGGTTCTGTCCATCTCAAGAACATACTCTTCTCCAGTTTACGAAACATCCTACGAATCACTTATCATGGTGCCAGAGATTGAACTAAATGAAGAGTGGAGGAAATATAATTACGCCTCTAGTAACCCAGAAATTTTGAATCAGCTTTTTAACTCCTTTGTTTCTAACTATGATGGCTTCAATTTGATTTACACTGATGGTTCTAAATCCGTTAACTCCCAATACGTGGGTTGCGCCTTCCTGAACACTACCCTACAAATACAGGAAACATTTAGTCTGCCTACAGATGCCTCTATTTTCACAGCTGAGTGCACCGCTCTACTGGAAGCACTAATCCATATCTATAATGAGCGCCTCCAAAATTCTATAGTCTTTACAGATTCCCTCAGCTGCCTCCTAAAGCTGAAGACCACATTGCTTTTAGGAAGAGCGAATTATCTTTCTCTTAAAATAAAATTTCAACTATATCTATTATATAAAAATAATCAACGTGTCATTTTAGCGTGGATTCCAGGTCATAGCGGAATCCAAGGAAACGAAGCGGTAGATTCGTTGGCGAAGAGTGCTTGTACCTCAAGTGTCCATAAACGTTATAAAATTCCATATACAGATATTCTCTCAAAAATAAAATCCGAGGAAAGATCGGAATGGCAAGCGTTCTGGACCAAGTCAGCTGCCGAACGAGGAAAACAATATGCAGCAATCCAGCCAAGGATTCCCTTAGAACCGTGGTTTAGCAATTATCGGTTACCTAGAAAGGAAATCACGCTGATATGTCGCTTGAGGTCGGGTCATACAACTTGTCCAGCGCATTTATCCAACTGTCGATTTGTTCAGGAGAACTTTGTTCTCTTAACATATCGACAATGTATCAAGCCAGAATACGCGAGAATTGTATGGAGAGGTCTACTTTTTTCATGGCTTTTCCAACTTTGAAGTCAAAAAACACCAACTTAGAGGCTTCGCAGCATATATGTTCCATACACGGATTTACTCAGAATTCGGAGTAGAACATTTCGTGTGTCTGTGTGTGTGTGTGTCTGTGTGTGTGTGTGTGTCTGTGTGTCTGTGTGTCCGTCCCCCCCTTATAACTTTTGATCCGCTCAATTTACAGAGCCTAAAATTTCAGAATATATAAACAGTTACAGGCCTACAAAACTTTTATACTCGGAATTTTGAATTTTTGTTTCAGTCAGGGGTTATCAACTTTTGAATTTTTATTTTATTTTTCCATATATCTCAGAAACCATAAACGCTAGAACGCTGAAAATTGGTACAAACATAGACAAATACAAAATCTCAAATTAGTTTTTTCAAAAAAATTCCAGGGTTTCTCAAACATTTTTTATTAAGAAAAATATTTTTTTATGATAAATTTATGAGTTTAACTGCCTATATTTCCAAAACTTTTACAATTATCGAAAAAAGCCGAAACACCCCAACTAGATAATTTAATTTTCTATAAAAAATATTAACATTGTAGTAGAAGATCTCAATTTTTTTTTAACAATTTTTTTAAAAATTGAATTTAGTGACGACATCGCTTCATACATTTTGTATGGCAGTCGCCTATACACAATATGTAAGAAGACTTAATAGTTTGTTACTTCATCTCCAAACATACATACATACCATCATGCAATTTGCATATTCTGGGTAGGAAAAAGGATCTTCCTCCATACTATCCTATCTTGACATACATACCTACATATGTTGTATAGAAAACAAAATATCTGAAAATATTCAATAATTTGTATCTATGGGTTTATAGTTTGGTACATATTCTTTGTTGGCAAAACAACACCCTTCGACACCAAAGTTGCCACGAAGCGGTCAATATCTCGTATAGATGGGCAACTGAAAAAAACATGGTCAATGTCACTTGTTTCCGCGCCACAGACACAACTCGGAGAATCACGTAAATTAATTTTATACTAGTTGCATGTAACACATGAGATCCAACTGTCGATAGCGATAGTATGTATAGTTGAAGAATATGTACCAAACTATAAACCCATAGATACAAATTATTGAATATTTTCAGATATTTTGTTTTCTATACAACATATGTAGGTATGTACATATGTCAAGATAGGATAGTATGGAGGAAGATCCTTTTTCCTACCCAGAATATGCAAATAGCATGATGGTATGTATGTATGTTTGGAGATGAAGTATCAAACTATTAAGTCTTCTTACATATTGTGTATAGGCGACTGCCATACAAAATGTATGAAGCGATGTCGTCACTAAATTCAATTTTTAAAAAAATTGTTAAAAAAAAATTGAGATCTTCTACTACAATGTTAATATTTATTATAGAAAATTAAATTATCTAGTTGGGGTGTTTCGGCTTTTTTCGATAATTGTAAAAGTTTTGGAAATATAGGCAGTTAAACTCATAAATTTATCATAAAAAAAATATTTTTCTTAATAAAAAATGTTTGAGAAACCCTGGAATTTTTTTGAAAAAACTAATTTGAGATTTTGTATTTGTCTATGTTTGTACCAATTTTCAGCGTTCTAGCGTTTATGGTTTCTGAGATATATGGAAAAATAAAATAAAAATTCAAAAGTTGATAACCCCTGACTGAAACAAAAATTCAAAATTCCGAGTATAAAAGTTTTGTAGGCCTGTAACTGTTTATATATTCTGAAATTTTAGGCTCTGTAAATTGAGCGGATCAAAAGTTATAAGGGGGGGACGGACACACAGACACACAGACACACACACACACACAGACACACACACACACAGACACACGAAATGTTCTACTCCGAATTCTGAGTAAATCCGTGTATGGAACATATATGCTGCGAAGCCTCTAAGTTGGTGTTTTTTGACTTCAAAGTTGGAAAAGCCGTGAAAAAAGTAGACCTCTCCATACAATTCTCGCGTATTCTGGCTTGATACATTGTCGATATGTTAAGAGAACAAAGTTCTCCTGAACAAATCGACAGTTGGATAAACACTAGTTGCATGTAACACATGAGATCCAACTGTCGATAGCGATAGTATGTATAGTTGAAGAATATGTACCAAACTATAAACCCATAGATACAAATTATTGAATATTTTCAGATATTTTGTTTTCTATACAACATATGTAGGTATGTATGTCAAGATAGGATATTATGGAGGAAGATCCTTTTTCCTACCCAGAATATGCAAATTGCATGATGGTATGTATGTATGTTTGGAGATGAAGTAACAAACTATTAAGTCTTCTTACATATTGTGTATAGGCGACTGCCATACAAAATGTATGAAGCGATGTCGTCACTAAATTCAATTTTTAAAATATTGTTAAAAAAAATTGAGATCTTCTACTACAATGTTAATATTTTTTATAGAAAATTAAATTATCTAGTTGGGGTGTTTCGGCTTTTTTCGATAATTGTAAAAGTTTTGGAAATATAGGCAGTTAAACTCATAAATTTATCATAAAAAAAATATTTTTCTTAATAAAAAATGTTTGAGAAACCCTGGAATTTTTTTGAAAAAACTAATTTGAGATTTTGTATTTGTCTATGTTTGTACCAATTTTCAGCGTTCTAGCGTTTATGGTTTCTGTGATATATGGAAAAATAAAATAAAAATTCAAAAGTTGATAACCCCTGACTGAAACAAAAATTCAAAATTCCGAGTATAAAAGTTTTGTAGGCCCGTAACTGTTTATATATTCTGAAATTTTAGGCTCTGTAAATTGAGCGGATCAAAAGTTATAAGGGGGGGACGGACACACAGACACACAGACACACACACAGACACACACACAGACACACACACACACAGACACACGAAATGTTCTACTCCGAATTCTGAGTAAATCCGTGTATGGAACATATATGCTGCGAAGCCTCTAAGTTGGTGTTTTTTGACTTCAAAGTTGGAAAAGCCGTGAAAAAAGTAGACCTCTCCATACAATTCTCGCGTATTCTGGCTTGATACATTGTCGATATGTTAAGAGAACAAAGTTCTCCTGAACAAATCGACAGTTGGATTACGGTCATCATAATTCACCCTCTTTTCTCGCCCCCCCTCCCTGCAAAAAACAATAATAATATCATAGTACTTACGTACTTTCTTTTTAGTAGAACTAGTTGCATGTAACACATGAGATCCAACTGTCGATAGCGATAGTATGTATAGTTGAAGAATATGTACCAAACTATAAACCCATAGATACAAATTATTGAATATTTTCAGATATTTTGTTTTCTATACAACATATGTAGGTATGTATGTCAAGATAGGATAGTATGGAGGAAGATCCTTTTTCCTTCCCAGAATATGCAAATAGCATGATGGTATGTATGTATATTTGGAGATGAAGTATCAAACTATTAAGTCTTCTTACATATTGTGTATAGGCGACTGCCATACAAAATGTATGAAGCGATGTCGTCACTAAATTCAATTTTTAAAAAAATTGTTAAAAAAAATTGAGATCTTCTACTACAATGTTAATATTTTTTATAGAAAATTAAATTATCTAGTTGGGGTGTTTCGGCTTTTTTCGATAATTGTAAAAGTTTTGGAAATATAGGCAGTTAAACTCATAAATTTATCATAAAAAAAATATTTTTCTTAATAAAAAATGTTTGAGAAACCCTGGAATTTTTTTGAAAAAACTTGTTTGAGGTTTTGTATTTGTCTATGTTTTTACCAATTTTCAGCGTTCTAGCGTTTATGGTTTCTGAGATATATGGAAAAATAAAATAAAAATTCAAAAGTTGATAACCCCTGACTGAAACAAAAATTCAAAATTCCGAGTATAAAAATTTTGTAGGCCTGTAACTGTTTATATATTCTGAAATTTTAAGCTCTGTAAATTGAGCGGATCAAAAGTTATAAGGGGGGGACGGACACACAGACACACAGACACACAGACACACACACACACAGACACACACACACACAGACACACGAAATGTTCTACTCCGAATTATGAGTAAATCCGTGTATGGAACATATATGCTGCGAAGCCTCTAAGTTGGTGTTTTTTGACTTCAAAGTTGGAAAAGCCGTGAAAAAAGTAGACCTCTCCATACAATTCTCGCGTATTCTGGCTTGATACATTGTCGATATGTTAAGAGAACAAAGTTCTTCTGAACAAATCGACAGTTGGATTACTATTTATTTATAGGCAGGCAGCCAAGGCTGATGTGCCTATATCCACTGTCGAATTTTATTATTTGGTTTTTACTATTTTGCTGTGTTCAAAAAAAGTCCAGTCTATTCTTGAAAATATTAACATTTTCAGCATCCAAAACATGTTGGGACAGTTTATTCCAAGTATTCACCACTCTATTTGAAAGAAAATTATTTCGAGGATTTGTCGAGAACCTACTTTTCACAAGTTTTAAGTTATGGTCACGCAAATTAGTGTTATGACTATATTGAAAGAGATTTTTCATGTTTACACAGTCATAATGGCCTGATAATATTTTGAATTTTTCAATAAGATCTCTACGTTCTTTTCGGTTTTCCAGACTTTTATATATTTTTTTTTACTATCGGACTTTTCAAACAATACTCACCTTTAACACTACATAACACGATACAGATAAGGAATCGGAATGGAATTTGATAGCTGAGAATTATGATTACGAAATTTCCAAGAATATTTTTACAATTTAAATTTTCATCGTGTACCGTGTGATATCGTCGTAATATCATATACATATTTTGAATTTTTGTATCCTTTTTTCAGACCAACAGTAAAATCGACTTAAAAGACGTTGCAGTTGCATGGATCCAGGCACATAGAGGCATTAACATATGGTAGATCATGAGAGAGCGGATGTATTGGCTAAACAGGTCGCCCTCCAGGGTAATCTTCCGGACCATTTCGTCGTCCCTGAGTGCGATCTGCTAAGTGTTTTAGAACGTGACAGGGTGAAAGACTGGCGTTCGCTTTGGCAAAATAGCCCCCAGGGTTACCACTATAAAAGAGTGCAGAGTTCCATCCCCTCGCGGCCTTGGTTCCACCGAAAGAGATTATCTAGGCATCACATTGTCTATATTTCTAGACTACGCTTTGGACATGTGCGACTGGATAGCCATCTGTTCCGTCTCGGTATGATGGAGTCCCCGTTCTGCGAATGTGGATGGGATGAGGAAACGCCGGATCACGTTCTGTTTGGTTGTCCAATCAGGGACGCGCTTGACATTTATTTTAGGTTTGAGATTGTCCAATACCCCATTTCCACAGTTTACCTTCTTGGGCTGAACTCTTCTCAGGTTCATGGTTTAATATTTTAATCTATTGCAAAGAATATGACTATTATTTGAATTTTGTTTTTTTTGTGACAAAATCTGTGTAAAATGTTTCTGATTAGTAACGGCTGCAACATCCTTTTTGGGTGAAACGGCTTAGAGAAAAAAAAAACTAGTTAAATTTACAGATATCGATTCACTTCTTCCCAATCTATCAAAACCATAAAAATGCTCCAGGTATGTGTGGCAAATAGCATTTCCGTTTCATTTACTTCTATTCATATTGAATCATATACACTTTAATTACTTCGACCGGTTTCATACAATTCACATTTTCAAGAAGGTCATCATGTGGATATTTTACCTGTTAAATATTATATGCACAAACTCAGGTACACTTTAAGGTAAAAAAAAGTGCAATGAGAAACAAAACAAATCACAGTAAAATAAAACACTTATTTATAAAAAAAATATTAAAATAAACATACCTCTTTTGAAGTTATCATCATCGCAAAGCAATCCCATGAGTAGAGCAACGCCCTGTCTTTGAAGTCTTACTGTGTTCTGTTTCTCTTCTGGAAGACAATTCTTGGTCCATGTCTTAATGCATTCGTCACCTGCTTTGTAAGCCCTAAAAATAAATTCAATATTAAGTTACAAATGTTTGCTTGACAATGCCGATGTTTGCGATTTTGGTGCGAATGAAGTGCATCTCAAAAAACTTGAACGTCCTCATAATATAATATGTTATGTTATTTTTCACAATAGTAACAAATAAGGTCGTTCTCCTTTCCTTTTTCGTTGTGAAATATATGAATATATAATAATTTTAAGTATATTTAAATTCCTTTTTGTTGTATTGTAGGAAGATTCGTTCTCCCTTAATTGTGGACAAAAGTAATTGGACTGTCTTTTTCTATTTCATAGAATATTTTATCTGTTTATATTATAAGACTGTATTTGTTTCTTAAATAAATAAACAAATAATTAAATAAATAAATAAAAAAAATCTTTATATAAAAAAATAAATAAATCTATAAACAAATAAATAAATAAGTTAATAAATAAATAAATAGATAAATAAATAAATAAATAAATAAATAAATAAATAAATAAATAAATAAATAAATTAATAAATAAATTAATAAATATTTAATAAATAAATATGTCTCAGACTCATTCTTTGGGTGGAAAAAAATTGATCGTATAATATATCATCTCACATCAAAGTTTAAGAGGGTGACTGCTGCCAACGTACCTATTTTTTCAACGTACCTATTTTTTCAACGTACCTATTTTTCGTAATGCAGGTGGATGGCTCCCTCTGCCTCCTATTTAATGTATTAAACAATCCGAATGCCCCCGCATATCTGAAAGAAAGGTTTCAACCGTTGGCCTCTCATGGACTCCCACTTCGGTCTAGAGAAGAAAGAACCCATGCCATCCCACCTCACGTTACAGAATAATATTCATCTTCCTTCACTATTCATGCTGCCCGGCTGTGGAACAATTTAGCATTCGATATTAGAACTGCCACATCACTTCCAATTTTCAAATCTCGTCTTAAATGCTCACTCTTCCTATAAATTCCATAACGAACATATATCCCAATTTCACTTTCCATCCCTTTTGATCGCTCCTCATCCTCTCCCTTTCCCTTTCTGATTTTTCTCTCCTTTCTGAATTTGTGTAATTTCTCACTTTTTGTTTTGCTGTCTTATACTGGTTGTGTTATTATGTATATGCCGAAACTATGTTATGTACTTTTAATCTCAGATGGTTGACTGGAAGAAATTGCCTCCAGGCAATAAGTCCGCCATTTGTACTATGTAATTTTATGTATGTACAAAGAAGTGTTATATAAATAAATAAATAAAAACCATTATTATTACTAAACGAAACATTTTGAAAAAAATAACCTAGTTAGTTTGGATATTAATAAAGAGAAATATACCTTAACTTTTTGATTATGTTCTGAATATATTCTTGTAAGAAAATAATAAGCATACCCCGATTTTAGACATTTATCTTAAATTTCTAAAAAAATATAAGGTATAGAGCAATATTTTTTTTTTATAAATTAAAGAAGAACAAAATACCTGGAAAAATATGATATGACGTTGCATTACTGCATCAGGTTAAGTAAATAAACCAAAAAAACTTTTATTACGCAATGGCGCTGAATGGAAAATAAAAGTTTTTTAGGTTTATTTACTAAACCTGAAGTATTACTGCAACGTCACATCATATTTTTCTAGATTTTTTGTCTTCTTTAATTTAAAAAAAATATATTACTCTATGCCTTATAGTTTATTAAAAATATAAGATAAACGCTGAAAATCGGGGTATGCCATTATTTTTCTACAAGAATTTATACAGACCATTTTAAAAAAATTAAGGTATATTTTTGTTTATTAATACCCAAACTATCTAAATTATTTTTTTCAAAACGATTTGATAGGAAATAATGATGGTATATCAAATTGAAAAATAGGTACGTTGGCAGCAGTCCCCCCCTTAAGATTGGAATATATTATAGTACTGATTTATACATTTTTAAGATTAAGGCAAGCTAAGAACGTATTAAGAACGTGTCATGAGTAGACCCCCTGTTGAGAAAAATATTTGGGCCTTTTTGTGAAAAGGAAATATGGAAGATAAAGGACCTACAACCATGTGCTAGAGAACCTTTGCAGCGATGCTAGCATAATTAGATATATAAAAATACATCGACTTAAATGGTTAGAGCACGTTCATCGAATGGAGGAAGGCCGAAACCCAAAGAAGATTCTCCCCTCGACGACCGGAAGGAAGACGAGGTGTCCCAAGCTGAGGTGGATGGACGGCATGCAGGAGGATTTAAATAGGATTGGCGTTGCAAACTGGAGAGTGTAGGCGATGGACCGGTCTAAATAGCGAAACATTCTGGAGGAGGCCAAGGCTCACAATGGGCTGTAGCGCCTATGATGATGGTAATGAAGCACTTAAGGTTACGGGATAGGCTCCAAGGTACTTTTTGGATGCGCATTACGCCATACTCTTAAAAGTTACATCTTCAACAAAAATATATATTATTCTATCATTATTTGTCTACACATTTGCCTTATACACTTTCTTTTATCTTTTGAACTTTATTCGTAATATTTTTTAATAATACCTATTTTCACAGATTTTTACCGTCCACTACTATGGAATAGTGAAGATTCATGATTTCACAATTTTAAGAGTATTTTTTAACATCAATTTCTCAATGGGTATCATGTAGAAAGTGCACACTTTGAGTTTCGTTGTGATGTTTTGGTGTGTATGCCGTATCCTGTATGTCGTACACAAATATGAAAAATTGTGTCCTCTGTACAGATCGAACTAAAAGGCCGATGAACTTAATATTGATACCATAAGTATGAAGTACATAAACTAAGAGCTGATTAGTTTTCCATAGACAACGGTTCATTTTTTCTCAATGTTTCTTTATGATTTTATCTGTTATAACTGAAAAAATGCTCTGACGACCTGGAAATTTGAGATATTTTAATTTTGTTTAAACTATTAATACAATACTAATAATCTTTAAAAGACTGCATTCAAAGTTGGTCAACGTTAAAACATACAACCGTTTGAAAAATTATGTTCATAATAATAGATTTTTGTATAAAAAATACATACAACAAGAGATTTTTTTTATGTTTGGCAAAGTTTAGTTATTTGATTTCATATTTATTTATTTATTTAATTATTTATTTATTTATTTATTTATTTATATATTTATTTATTTATTTATTTATTTATTTATTTAATTATTTATTTATTTATTTATTTATTTATTTATTATTTATTTATTTATTATTTATTTATTTATTTATTTATTTATTTATTTATTTATTTATTTATTTATTTATTTATTTATTTATTTATTTATTTATTTATTTATTTATTTATTTATTTATTTATTTATTTATTTATTTATTTATTTATTTATTTATTTATTTATTTATTTATTTATTTATTATTTATTTATTTTCTTTGGGAAGCTACAGCTCATTTACAGTTTAATGATACAAAATTATTTTTACATTGTTAGAGCCAAAAAAAGCATTCCATCAACATAATATAAAAATAAATAACATTTTACAAGCCAAAAATAATTCATGCACACACATTCATACACACCCTCACACACACCCTCATACACAGCCACACACACATACATACATAAGTACACATATATACACACATATACAACAACTAGGGAAGGGAAGTGAAATGAGAGAAGAGAGACTAGGAGGACAGGACAGAGGGATATTGGTTGCGCATCACCTTTAGAACATCATGTCTAAATCTGTAATATTTCGCGTTGAATATGTCTATCTCAGCTGAGAATGTATTGTTATATTGGCTGCATATGCGCATAATTGTTGAATTTTTCCTGATATTCGTTCTACTTGTTGGAATATGAAGTAATTGAGGTCTACGAACCATTCTACCTGGAACATGGATACCTACTAAGTTTAAAAGTTCAGGCGAGTCTATGGCATTGTTCAAAATTTATTAATATTACACTATAATATTAATATTAGAGTGTAATATTAGCAGGGAAGCTTCATTGTGTAGTGGAGAGTTTAGCGTTGGCCACAACCCACTCGTTTATTCATAACTAAAAAACTTGTAAGGCTTAGAAATATATTAATCTTTTTTAAATGATAGGTATTTTATAAATCTAAACATTGGCTACATAAGTTTTCACACAATGTTCTCACTTTTTTGTAAAATCAAATAAACCATAGTATTTTATGTAACACTCGATTCAAATACATCAATAACAAGGACATTCATTCTCATACAATAGTTAACAAATTTTGCATTTGACCTGCCTACATTGCCTTACCTTATCCCTTCAACCATATACCTTTCTCTTTCCGAGGCGTATTTCGTATATCATAATGTACTGCGTATATTCATTATTTAATCGCGGTTTCTGTTACGAAAAAAAGACATATTTTGATGAAATAAAATAGATATAAAATAATGACACCATGTTTGACTAAGTTGCCGACAAAATGTACGAAGAAAATAAATTTGTATAAAGTGCCTTCAATTCAATATTTCACATTTTTTCCTCTATTTACATACACAAAAATAGTTTTTAATATGTTCGGTATATGTCGAAAGCGTGATTGAAAAATGAATTTCATTTCTTATTTCAATTACATGTATTATTGAGAATTTACAGAATAAACCTTTTCTCTTACTCAAAACGATACGCCCGAATAACGTTGAGAGTAAAAGAAGTAAAAGACTTTCACAACTAATTAAAAAGTATGAGATTTAATAAAACTTTTCAAATATAAGGCACACCCAAATAAAACCACGGAATCTTATCAACTCTCCACGATGAAAGTTTAAAAAAGAAAGAAACCTAATAAAATATAAACGAGATTAAAAACTATAAATAATATTTATACACATATATTCTACTATATATATATACACATATATTCTTAAAACTAATAAAATATAAACGAGATTAAAAACTATAAATAATATTTATACACATATATTCTATTCAATGTACATAGTTTTTCCTTTGTTAACTCATTGGATCTTCAAAATGAATAAATAAACGTTTTTTTATTGTAGATTATCAACTAGTATCATGCTGAGATTGTATTTTGATACTTTCATCACAATGTATCTGTGTGTGTGTGCTATGTACCTACTGTGTACTGTGTGCTATGTACGGCGTGTTCATTTTACTTTATCGATTATAGACTAAAGTGCTCATTTGATTGTCTTCAAATTTTGCAAATAATATGTACATCTAATACTCGCTTAGATCTCATTAGATTTCGAAGGATATCTGAATAGTGTTTGTTTGGTTTTCTTGTAAGGGCAACATTGGGTTATATGTCAGATCATTATTTTTGTTGTATGTTTTTGTTTCAGTCAAGTTTTGTTGTATATTTTATCATTTTGTGCATGTAACTTTCTTTTTGTGAAAATAAAATCAGATACTACTCAAAACTCACTGCGTAAACATTAAACACCAGCTTTTAGTCCTATTCCCGGGAAAATCCTAACATTTTTGGACCTTCGTAGCCGCATAGCGCCATTTGAGAAGAGAAGAAACGGATATCTTCGATCACCATTGCAGACCACATCTAGAATCATTGGAATCAGGTCGTATCGCTGTCCTTTCAGTTCCTTTTCAATATTTTTCCATTTTTTTATCATACAAAGTGAGATTTTGAGCAGAGTATAGGTACTCGACTTGCAGATGCTTTTTATTCTCTTGTCATTTAGCAACAATATATCGATAAAATTATTGATTTTTGTTTTATACCATTTATATTTGTGTTTCTTTTCGATTTATAGTGCATATTGTGTGTTTTTTGATAAATTCAGTGTAACAAGTGTAACAATCATATATTTTTCATTTTTTTATAATACTGGTGTTTTTTTCATTTAATTTTTACGTAAAATATAACAATGACCGAGAAAATGATCAAATTTAAAGAGTCAATTATCAAGGTTTTTTGAGTTTGTTAAAAGTGAAAAATCTAGTACTGTTGAAATACAAATTAGGTACAAAAGGTGTGAAGACATTATTGATAAATTTGAAAGCATTCAGAACGAAATTGAATCATTAACAGACGATGATGATCATTTACAACAGCGCGAAAATTTCGAGAATATGTACTTTTCAACTATGGCATTAGCAAAAAATATTTTAAACAGACAACCTAACATTGTTGCCGATATAAAATTACCTACATTGCAAATACCGGAATTTTCTGGTGATTATGAGGGCTGGTCTAGTTTTCGTGATTTTTTCAATTCATTGGTAGATAGTAATTGTATGATGTCGTTATGAACGACAGAAAGATAATGGACTGTATTTTTGGATGAAGGAGATGAAGAGGACTCACCTGATTGAAAACTCACTTTTTCTTCTCAATAGAGTGGTTAGTACACCGTTCACAGAACACGACACTTATGATCACGGATCTTGTATTGATTGGATATCGGCGGAATGTCCTGCGATGATCAAAACAATTGATGTCACCGTGAACGGCACGGAAGTGGATGATTAACACTGAACAGCTGATCTTATCGACCGCACGTAACGGTAGTACACCCCCTCTCATTCCCCACTTCTCCTCGTATTTCGCAGCAGGTGAATTAAAGGAAGGGGGCGAGGAAGGGTACGTCATCAGATACTTAGATCCGTACGAAACAGTAATACATCTTTGGAAAAGCTGAAAAAATTTCATTATTTAAAGAGCAGTTTAAAAGGTGACGCAGCAAAACTCATAAGTTCACTTCAGATATCGGAAGCAAACTATGAAATAGCGTGGGGAATTTTAAAAGATAGGTATCAAAATTGCAGATTAATCGTGAATAAGCATATAAATTCATTGTTTGATATGCCCAGCATGAAGGGTGAAAATCATCAGCAACTGAGACATTTGATTGATGAAACCCAATTTCATTTACGAGCATTAAAAATTTAAACTTACCTACCGATCAATGGGACATTATTATTATTCATCTCATTTCGAAAAAATTGGATAATTCAACTAAATTTCATTGGAAATCGTGTCCAATTTCAGGAGATATTCCTACTTTAGAGGAATTCATTAAATGTTTATCAAGTCGCGCGCAAGTTATAGAAACGACACAAACCCCAAAATGTTTCAAATTAAACAGCAAAGAAAAACCATTTACATTTCATGCAATACAGGCCCGAGATATCAGTTGGCCCTTAAATCGTTGGATTTAGTAATCCAAGTTAAAAGTTTAGGGAAGATTAAATTTCATTCGCGTATTTCAGTGTAAAATGAAACGTCAGTTACGTAATCTTCAACTATAGATATATTTTACGTTTTCTATGGTTATTGTCTATAACGCATCTGTCAAATTCATAGAAAAGAGAACTTGTCAAATTGTAATAACCTTAAATGATACGTGACGCGAAGCTGTGACTAATATTATTTTATTGTTATAACAACACATTATTTTATTTGTTTCATTACACAGCATGTTACTTTTTCAATTTATTATACAGATCGATGTTTTTTTTAATTAAAATCAAACATTGTAGTGAAAAAATGTGATTGAAGAATATGTACTACGTACGTAGTACTTCAATGCAAAATGTATGTACATTTTACAGATAGATATGGAACTAAGTGATAATGGTAAAATAGTGTCTTATGTAGAAAATTTAAGAATACACATTATATATATATAGAAACAGGATGGATCAATTTAAAAAGTGGGATGAAAAAACATCGCAAAAATAAAGTTGCGTGCCTGACGTTTCATTATGGCTGACAGTTTATTTCGTTTGTTGTCAGGCAATACAATATAATTATGTAAAAAAGAAAATAAATATTAAATACATGAACCACTTCTATATCAAGTCTTTTATTTTAACATCAAAAATAAATCATGATTATAATTATTATGCATAGTTATTTGTAGTATAAAATGAAATAAAACATTAAAGCGTGCGGCGATTAGTACGCCACCTGGCGAAAAAGACTAGAAACAATACTTAACTCAAGATTAAGACACGCAATCCGCCAGAAACGTTGAGTTAAATATTTGTGGTTTAGTGACGTATTTGAGGGAAGATTTGGTACTGAAATACGCAATTTTTTTGTTAAACTTGAGTTAAACTCCTAAGGGCCGACTGAAATACTGGGCCACAGTCACCCATGGTCAAATGCGTTTTGTGTAAATTAGGTGATCATAAATTATTTTCATGTGAACGTTTTTTGAAATTGAGTGTTGAAGCACGTTTAGAAAAAGTTAAATCAATAAAATTGTGTTTAAATTGTTTGAATAAAGGACATTTCATTGAGGGTTGTAAATCTAAGCGAAATTGTAAACATTGTAACAAACGTCATAATACTTTACTTCATTTAGTGAAGTCAAATATCAATACAGAACCTTCAACCAGTATTTCAAAACCATCTATCGTAACACACGCAGCATCACTGCATAATCAAAATTTATTATCTACAGCAGTTGTGAAGGTTATGAATAGCGATGGAGTTTCATTTAATGCTCGCGCAATTTTAGATTCAGGCGCTCAGAGCAATTTTATTTCTGAATCGTTATATAAAAAATTAGGATTAAAATCGAAAAGTGTAAATATCCCAGTATCTGTATCTATCAGTATCGTAACAAACATAAAAAATAGTGTTTATGTGGAAATAGCATCAAATTACACATCATATTCAAAGGGTATAAATTGTCTCATATTACAGGAAATTACGAGCAAATTACCGCAACATAGCATCAACAGGAATCATATCAGCATTCCATCTGGTTTGCCACTCGCTGATCCGCAGTTCTACATATCATCAACGGTAGACCTAATTCTTGGATCGGAAATATTTTGGGAGGTGATCAACGGTGAACACATTCAACCTGGTCCTTTTTAGCCCCTATTTCATCGAACAGAATTCGGATGGATAGCTGCAGGTTCAATTGTCACTCCACACACATAATTTTAATAAAAAAAGCCGGTAACTTGTCATATATCATTAAATCAAATTAGCAATCAATTAGAAAAGTTTTGGAAGGTTGAGGAAATCAAATTACCTAAGCATCATTATCATGAAGTAAAGGCATGTGAGGAGCACTTCATTTCCACATTCAAGCGAGACGATGCAGGCCGATACACAGTCAGCCTTCCTTTCAAACATTCTCATTCTCAGTTGGGAGATTCATTAAACATAGCCATAAAAAGACTGTCTCATATGGAGAACAAATTTAGAAATGATGAATCTCTAAGAATTCAATATGCTCAATTCATGCAAGAATATTTATCATTGGGACACATGTCAGAGTGTGATCCACCTAGAGGATTTGAGAAAGTATGTTATTTGCCACATCATGCAGTTTTTAAGGATTCAACAACTACAAAAACACATGTTGTATTTTGATGGATCTTGTAAGACCAGTAGCGGCGTATCGCTAAACGATACATTGATGAAAGGTCCGGTCGTACAAAAAGATCTATTTTCAGATTTAATTTATTTCAGAAAGCACGAGTATGTGATGACTGCTGACATAGAAAAAATGTATCGTCAAATCAACATCAGAGCGGAAGATAGAAACTTTCAACGCATCGTTTGGAGAGATCGATCCGACGAAGATTTAAAGCACTACAAGTTGAACACGGTAACATATGGATTGACTCCTTCATCTTTCCTGGCAACTAGATCTCTATATCAGTTAAGTAAAGACAATTATTTTACTTATCCTCAAGCTAGCAGCATTATTGAGCAGGACTTCTATGTGGATGACCTATTAACAGCGGGTACCAGCATGGAGAAATGCATAAGTTTAAAAAATCAATTTATCACAATCATGTCTTCTGCAGGCATGACACTCAGAAAATGGAGATGTAATTTTGAACATACAGAAAATAATAAAAACATTGAAAATCTTCCATTGGAAAAATCATCAGAATCAAAGGTACTTGGTTTGACTTGGAAAAATTGTTCTGATGTATTATCATATAATTTCATATCGGATTTCATGGAATGTAAAACCAAACGCCAAATATTGTCTTCAATTACAAAATTGTATGATCCATTGGGATTAGTTGGTCCAATAATCATAAAGGCAAAATTAATAATGCAACAATTATGGAAATCAAAAGTGACATGGGATGAAATTTTACCAATTAACATTGTCAAAGATTGGAGAATTTATGCAAGTCAATTAAAACATATAAATGAATTACAGATATCAAGAAAAATTATCTGCAAGGATGCAGAAAGTGTTCAACTGCATGGTTTTTGTGACGCATCCGAAAAAGCCTACGGTAGTTGTGTTTATTTGAAATCTACGAACTCATTTGGTAAGCATTATTCTCATTTAATTTCTGCCAAATCTAGAGTGGCCCCATTAAAGCAAATTATCATTGCCCAAATTGGAACTTAGCAGTGCAGTACTATTGGATAAATTGATTCATCAGATAAAGATGGATTTACGTTTGCCAGACGT